>CANYBF010765405.1:0-31625 GCA_948192965.1 Dalechampia spathulata
TGCTAGGATTTCCTTTAAGAATTTTGCATATTTTGGAATATCCTGAATCATCTCAGCAAATGTAACATTAATTCTCAACTTTTTCAATTTCTCCACAAATGCAGTAAATTTTTCATTTTCTTTTGATTGTATTAGCCTTTGCGAAAATGGTATAGGTGGCATATACTTACTTGGCCCTTGTTCCCTTTCTTTTCTTTTCTTGGCTTTAAAGTCATGATCGTGACTTTCATTATCATGATCATGACAGTGGCTTCCTTCTTTCTCAGAATGTGAAGTTCCTACATCATTGTTGTTCTTCTTCCTTTCCTCACTCCTGTACTCAACATTAACGTTAGCGGGCTCTTTACCTTTACTTACAAGCTCCTTACCACTCCTTTGCTTGATTGCATTAACTTGCTCCTTGGGGTTTGGCTTGGTATTGCTTGGAAGTCCTCTAAGGTTCCTTTGTGCTATTGCTGTTACCAACTGCCCCACTTATACCTCTAGGTTATGGATAAAGGAGGAATGGTTCTTTGTGATTTGATCAAACTTGGCCTCCATTCTATTCTGTGTTTCCTCCTGGCTTGTCAGTTTGGTTCCCAGTGTCTCCATAAATTTCTCTATTTTGGATTCAAAACTGTTTTGCTGAGGAGGAGCTGGTTGCTCTGGCTTTTCCACATTTCCTGCATTATTACTCCAAGAAAAATTTGGATGGTTTCTCCGTCCCGGGTTATATGTATTGGAGTAAGGATTGTTACCTTGTCTTCCCATGGAGGGTGGCATATTGCCCACAAAGCTAACATGTTCCATGGCTTCACATGCATTGCATTCACTAACAGCATGTCCTACTTGTCCGTACAGCTCACATGAACTAGACACTTTTGATAGGTTATTGATTTACTTTGTCAAGTTTGTGACTTCAACCTATAAAGCACTAATAGCGTCAAGTGATAAAACTCCTTTTTGTTCTTTAATTACTATTTTAGACCTGTCTGATGCCCAAAGTGCATTGGTAGCTACCATTTCCTCTAGCAGTTCATATGCTGCCTCTATCATCTTTTTCATCAGGGACCCTCCAGCTGCTGCATCAATGGTCCCTCTGGTTGTGGTGTTTACTCCATTGTAAAATGTCTAGAACAGCAACTCTCTCAGCAAGTTATGATGATGGCACTTCCTTTGTAGCTTCTTGAATCTTTCCCATGTTTCATATAGAGATTCACTATCTACTTGCTAGAAGTTGTGATCTCTTTGATAATCTTTGTAGTCTTTGCCAAGGGAAAGACTGGTCCCAGGTTGCAGTCTTTCACTATCTACTTGCTATTTAGCTAGAAATGTTTGCACAAGTTGGTCCCAGGTTGTAATAGACCTTGGGGTCAATGAATTCAACCAAATATTTGCTTTGTCCCTTAACGTAAATGGGAATAGCATCCTCTGTCACCCCATTGTACCTGAAAGTATCACCCCATTATACCTTATAGCCTTATAGGATCCTCATTTGGTAAACCAAAAAACTATACTGAAGGTTGCAATATCTGCAGTAGAGCTGGCTTGATCTCAAAATTATTGGCTGCAACTGCTGGTCTCATGATGCTTTGTTGGTTAGCATAGAAACCAGATCTGACCACATCCATCAGATTTCTCTGTTCTTCTGCCATTTCTGCTGTAGTTTGCTGCACAACTCTGTCTTGAGCAATTCTTCAGTTTTCTCTTTCAAGCCTTGTTAGATCTTTGCTAGCTTCTACAACTGCTGATTTAGAGTTCTTGGTTCTCTTGCTCATACACCTACACAACTCAACAAAAATTATAAAAAAAGAAATGCTTAAATCAAACTTTACTCTCTTGGTAGCAACGTTAAACATGTAAATCCCCGGTAATGATGCCAAAAACTTGATCACTTCTGTGATGACAGTAGTTTTGTTTACTACTTCACTGCAAGTATACAGATTGCTATAGTAAGATATTGATCCCATGAGGATTTAATGATTTATCCACCACTACTTAGATTTCTGGTTTGTTTAGGTGAGAATAAGAGGTTGGTGTTTTGGAAGTAGATCATTGCAAAGACATACAAGTAGAAAGATAAAATTGGATTTGAATTAAAGATTAAAATAGTTAATATGAAACATAGGACTTGAAATCATCATCATCAAGTTAGGACAACCGCACATGTGCTTATTGCTACCCAAGATATCCCATCGCATCAAATACCCTCTCTCGAGGTGAAATCAACTAAACCTCACTCTAATCTTCAGAATTCCTTAGTCACAATCAGGGTCCTTCAATTAAGGAGACTATCCAATAATCATACAAGGGTTAAAGGTATGAAGATCTCTCTTACACACTACCCTAACCAGAATGAGTAAGCTTTCCATGATCCAACTCTCGCTACAATCACAGAGCTTAACTAATCAATTAGAGAACTAACCTTTAGGTTTGAACATCCAGTAATGAATAAGCATTCTATAATCCAACTCTCGTTGTAATTACATAGTAGAGGTTTGTTCCCAAAATCAAACCTTAGAATTAAACATTCATAACAATGTTAGCAAGCACAAACATAATAGCTATTCCAAAAAGGGATTCAGAATTCAAATCCTACATAAAGTACTTAACCACTCATGGCTGAGAAAGAAGATACAAGAAGAACAAAGAAGAACATTACACAAAATTACCAAAAGAAAACCTAGAAGTTGTTGGTGTAGATGATCAAAAAATGATGCCCCAGCCCTAGATGCCATCCTCCTCTTTTTATGCTTTGAGTGAGGGTCCTCCAGCTTTAACTCCCTTTTGTTTGTATTTTTGCCCATCTTGTTGATTGCTTTGCCCATGAGGTCTCCATTAAAGCTTTTTATTTTTGTTCCCCCCATGGATCCTATTTTCCCACTTAATCTTTTGCAAATTTCATACTTTAAATGGCTCATAATTGAGAAATCACAATCGTGACTTTGAAAGTCAAGATCGTGACTTGCTTGCTTGAATGTGCTCGGGCTTCAATCCTTCTATCACGATCATGACTTTGAATGTCACAATCGTGACTTGACTTGGTTTTTCTCTACTCCTCCTGTCTTAGCTTCTCTCATGATTATGACTTTGAATGTCATGATCGTGACTTTGAATGTCACAATCGTGACTTTGCTCGAGGGTATCTTCCTTGCATTACTTCTATCACGATCGTGACATGACTTGAAATGCCCCAAAACTTTTCACTTCTCTTTGGTTGCTTCCTTATTGCTACAAACTTTAATAAAATCATCAAATTCTACTAATTCAAAGCAGAAACATAATAATTGGAACATTAAAACTAACTAAAACTGCTAGAACAATCATGCAAATTGACACACATTATGAGTGAATTGGTCATTCAATTAATATATGTCCAACTTTACAAAATGAGCGTGTAGAATAAGTGAATATAATATGGACATTGACTAGTTCATCCCAATAAGGACATGATTCATTATTCAAACATATGCAATTTGGGATGGTAAGATTATTATGGAACAAGCAAGCCAAATTTACAAAGTTTTTAGGAAGGAACGTCACCTTTGGAATATCATGAAAATTCAGGTATGTGTCTTGAGGATACAGTGAAATCATTTATTGCTAATAACTAGCAATTTTAATAGGCAATAGAGATCAGATTCAAAAATTTGGAGAATCAAATATCTTAAATAGTAATCTCTTTAAATTAGTTGGAGTCTCAAAATTATTCATCCTCTCAGCCAGAGAAGAATCCAATAGAATTCACTATTTTAAGCAATGAGTAGGATTTGAGTCCAAAGCTGAAAAATAGAGTCAATGTACTTAAGGCAATAAAAGTTTCAGAATTTTTTCAACCTGAATTGATAGTGATTCAACCTCCTTTTCCGAAAAGGTTAGAAAAGTCAGAAAAAGGGAAGGAACAAAATGAAATATTCAAGACTTTTCATAAAGATCAATATTGGGAGAATATGTATAATAATGAAAAGCCTTGGTTACATTATCATAAACCATTCAAAGAACCATACAAGGTTCATGAGTTTGATCAAGTTACTCTGTGTAATCTCGCTACATTTGGATAAAAAAAAAGAAAAATAAGGAGTCGAGCTGGGACTTCAAAACCAGAACTAAATTTATTTTTCCATTCTTTTCATTTCATTATTTGTTATGCCCATAAGGTAGTATTCCATTTTTGAGTCAGTTAAATAAGTTGTAAGAGTCTTCTTCTACCTTTTGGATTCTACATATTTTAATATGATTTCATTATCTCTTCTTGGTTGCAGAAAAAAATAAAGAAATGAGCTGGGAGTCCTTGGTTAAAATGCATCTTTTTATTGCTAAGGAGGAAGATTTTTATTTTCTCTTTCTTTCTTTAAATTAAGGCATTAATAGGTAAATGAGTATTTATTTAATATTTTCCCTTTTACCTTGTAGGACCCCTCCTCTCAAAACCTCTCAACTTTTCCCAAAGAGCCTTCCCTAAATTAGAAAACTAGGAATTTACATTGTGCCCACTAGGAAGGGAAAAGATCAATTTTCTCATGCATGGTTACCATCGCTATTACGGATAATGAAATCAAAAACATTGATGAGGATCATGCGAGTTTCACACAAGCTGGCCATGAAAAATTATTACTGGAACAAATAGAGAAAGCCATCAGAGAGCTAACGGAAGAAGCATTGACTATCACAAGACTGTAGTCATGGATGAAGAATCATTCTACCAATTTTTAACTCTACATGCATTTGAAAATTTCAAGAATCCAGGTTTGATTAAGTTTTTAATTTAAGAAATTTCTAAGTACGATTTCTTCTTTCTACTGTTGGAAATTGATTTTTGAATTATGGGTAATTAATTAAGAAAATTGGCTGGGAATGATTCTTTGATGTCCAATATGTTTATGAGCTGGTATATGGATTTTTTTTATGCCACGTTTTTGAAAGAACAAAAATTGAATTCTTTAAGGGCTGAATGATTACTGTTAAACAAGTTTTCATATTTTGAGAATGAGTTTAATATGGTTATTGGGCTTAATTAATTTATATTTCTGTTGATTTTTAGATTAGGCATTAAGAATTCCTGCTTACTTTTGATGATGATCTGTATGTCCTTAGAAAAAAATGATTTTAATTCTACTCATAAATTATATTTATAGAGCCACTGTTAAAAATGTCTGATTTATTAGGTTATTATTTTTCCTGCAGAAAATTTGTGTGATATAACATAGAGGTAGAATTATTTTGTTTAAGGTGCATTGTTGAGAAAGGAAAATCTAAGCAATTTTATTGCTCTTGGTTTAATTAGTTTTAGCAATTTTTAAGCAAATGATTCAGCATATGTTGTTTCCTATTTAGCCATTTGGTTATAATTATTTAATACTTGCTTTCCATCATCCGTATAGGCTGTTTAATTTATTTTTGGATGTGGTTAGTTTGATGGGTTTACTTACAAAAATCTAGATTTGTCATCAGGTCAACTACTTACAACATAACAAAATCCTCAGCAATGGAACACCTATATTCCATTATCCTCTAAGAAACTTTTATAGAATTAATTAGTAATTTATTACTACCAAACTTGTAAGATATCCTAAAGCTTTATCTTTAACTAGGAATATAGTAGTAGACCTCCTATACTCGGCCAAATCAGGCAATATTTGAACTTTCTACTTTATTTTTCTTGTTTTGTTGCGGCTTAATTATCTCACATTGGGACAATGGTTTTTGCACACTTTACTTCATTTTTGCAAACAAGCTATTCTATAATCTATCTTCTTTTTCTTAAAATTCTGTAAACTAATTTTTTTTTTCTTTATGATTGGATGATTTGGAATATGTTATCAAAATTAGCATTTTGGGTATGATCAATTTTTGAGAAATGGTTTAGCTTGAGGCATGACTGATGGAAATTTTGAGTGATTAGCTGCAAAATGATGATATGCCTTAAAATGAAAAATTGCATGATTAACTTATGGATATATTTGTAGTTTAATTCTTTTTTTGCCGAGTATCCTTTGTCTTAAAATTATTTACAAACCAAAAAAAAAAGAAAAAAAGAAAAAAATGAATAAAGTATATGTAATACAAACATTGGCTCATTCGAGTGGTATGATACTTGGACTCCTTAAGCACCTTATGTACGTAGCCATCGATGTTAAGAGAATTTGACCCTTTTGTAGACCGTATAGAAATTTGACAAAAGCACATTTATAAAAAGGAATAAAAACCATATTTACCTTTGCTAATTGGGTTAGGTGGTCGGACCTAATCCACTTAAGCTATTTTTGGTGTATGCAGCTATTAGCAATGGGAGAGTAACCCCTTTTAGGGCCGACTAGATCTCAAATTTTTGAAAGTTCCTATAAGTTTTAAATTTTTGCAAAAACTAGTTTTGCTGAAATGTATTGGAACAAGGCAATTGGAGCTTAGCAAAACTGTAATTATGCTACCATGTGTTTACTTGTGAAAAATATTTTTGGTTGGACATGAACTATAAAGGTTGTGCATAATTTTGTTACTAACACCTTGAGATTTCTTCCATGAATGCTGAACTGTTAAGCTATTTTGATGAGTTGGCTATACCTAAATGCTAAGAATGATTACTATTTCCTTGATTCTTGCTACTTTGATGAATTGGTTTGGGATTTTGTTTGGAGGAAGAGATTAAGAATGCTTGAGGGCAAGCAATGACTAAGTGTGGGGGTATATGATGAAGCGCCAAATTGCATGTTTTTCATTGTAAAAATGGTCTATTTTAGGTTGTTAATTTTGCTAGAATATTTGACTTGGTCTTGTTTTTATAATTTACAGGCAAAAAGAGTGAAAAAGTAAAAAGATGGTTAAAATGACATTTTTATCTCATTTGTGATCATAAGTCAGGAATTAGGTGCTTATGACCTAAACTTGCGAGCACAAGAAGAGCAAATTACACAGAAGACTATTAGTCGAGATTTCAAGTTTTTAATTTTGTATTGTTGTTTTAATATCATATTGGATATGTGAACAGAGGATATAATTATTATCTTAGGATTTGTTTATTTATTTTAATATTTATTTCTCATTTCTATAAATAGGAGGTTTGTTCCCATTATAGGAGGATTAATTTCTATTTTTATCATTTTTAGTTCATTAATAAGAGTTCTTTCTTTTATTTTTATGTTGTACCTATGATGCTTGACTAGGCATTTCTTAATTTGTAATTGAAAGCAACACAAAGTAATTCATTGAAAGTTATGTGAGACCTAAATGTTTTTAATTCTAATGGTAAATCGTTATTTGCCTTAATTCTGTTTATCATAGAACCATTATTATTTTTGGATATATGTAAAAAGAGCTATCCCATGTGTTTGATTATAATGTATTGCTATACGAGTTGTGTTGGTCCAGAATTGTCTCTTGATTTGCTAGAGTAGTAATTAAAATATTATTCAGCTAAATTGAGATTTAATTATTTTGTAGTCGGGTTCTTCTAGTTCTTATTGCAGTTTCTGGAAGACTATATGAGAAGCTAATTCCACTGTGTCTATCTGGGAACTAGGGCAATTGTAGAGATGCTACTTCCTAGTCTTTTAAAAACTAAGGAATAATTAGTACATTTGACGTTGATTTTAGCGTACTATAACTCGCTTAGTGATCTTACCATTAGACTATATTTGAATCAATGATCGTAACTTTTCAATGAATTATTTATGGCTTCTTGGTTAGGAAATTTCTCAAATATTAATTTTCTCTCAAAACAAAATTTCAATTTTTACCTTATTTATTTTTCTTCATTTCATAAAATATTTTATTTTACACACAAAGAATCGAAGGATTTTCCCATCCCTGTAGGATCTAACCTTCTTCCACTACTGTAAATATTATTAGTTTTCAATATGGAAAGTAGGAATTAATTTAATAGTTTCGACACCTAATCAAATATTCATAATATCTTATGCTACAAAGGTTGAATCGTCAATCTTTTTATTTTACCTGCAATTTCATTTACAATATACAATATAGTTATTATTAGGTACAAACCGATTTTAGTTTTGCTCTTGTCTGTCTATGAAATAGGAGTCATAATTCTTTTATCCTTGTCGTTTGTAATGCATGAATATTTTAAATATTTTTTTTCACATGTATAATATTATTTATATATCTTTTTAATAAATGTTCACATTCCATTTAGCATACATTTTATTCTTATGTTACTATTGAACTTCGAGTTTCGAAAATATATATTTTTTCATGTTTTTATCGACTATACACCTAACATGTTTTTATGTTAAATCATATGAATTGATTTTATTATCAACCACACAATTAAGTTGTCAGTATTTATTACTTGTATCATTTATTTGCAATTGCTAAACGAATGTAAAAATCTTGATATCAAGGTAATTTTCGGTGTGCACTCATTCTGTCCCATTCTTACACTCATATCATATTGTAAGCATAAATCATTCCCCTTCTCATGCATATACACACTTTAATCTTATAGTGATAATCATATGTATACTCTTAAACACTTACTTTTAAGTCTTATACATATTAGAATTGCTATTGCAACCAGCAATGGTTACTTACTATAAAACATCTAAAGGCTCTCATGCAAATTCATAAGTTATATCATTTTATTGACTAATGCATTCAACCATGTAGGAATTAATAAGGATCACAATTTAGTAACCTCAAGTACATTTTAGTCAAGCCTTTTCTTAATAACTCATAGCTTATTATAACTTTTTCTTTTTTTTTTGACCATGGTGTCCTTAAAAATTATATTAATAATACACTTATGATAAGAAGATATTTTAAGTATGCTTTTATAATTTAGTCTACAACTTTGGCATAGGCTTTTCTATTAGTGGAGGTTATCAATTCAATCACAGAAGATGCTTCTTATCATAACTTTTTCTTTTTTGCATGATGTAAAATATTTTCACCACATGACTTTGGTTTTATAAGAAGATATCATCCAACTTTTTGGATGTTTTACAATGTGAAAAATAGTTTTTCATTTCTTTGTGATCCCTTAAAAACAATTTATCTTATACAATGAGGCACCTTCGCAAAATCCAACAAAAAAGTTAATATTTCATATAAATGTTAATTTTCAATTTGATTCCCTCTAAATATCTTTAAAAAAAGACAATTAGTTTTTATTTAAAATCAATTTATTATTAAAAAATTGAAAAAATTTATTTTATAGTTATATCTTTAGGTAAAATTTATGATGAACCTTTCTACCATTAAATTTGCCACTAAATTTTAACATGAGTTTAAATTGAAAATTTTAGATTGGAAAATTTAGCAACGAACTTTATCACTGCATCTATCGCTAGAAAGGTGGACATAATTTGCATCATTTTTAAGCGGTATGATTGTCATTTCATTAATTATTCATGATTTCTATCATTATTTCATTGTAAACTAATTCCTAATTTTCATCATAAATTTGTTATTTTCTTATGTTGCAAGTCAAGTTCCCCTCAAATTAATGCAATTTAGGGTAACTTTAGTGGAATTCCCCTTAAATAGAGGCAATTTATGATAATTCATGTCAAGTTGATCCCAACTCAAATCAAGTTCCTAAATGTGACTAATTTATGGAAAAAATTGATAAATTTTAGTTAAGCTAATCTTGACTCGAGTTGAGTTGAATTTGTAAACCCTTAAGGTTTTTAGGGTTCAAAAGTATGAGAAATTTTTTAAGCCCTTAAAGGATCCTATGAGGCATTTAAAACACATTAAATAAAAGATAAAACACTTGAAAATGTGTTCTAAAATCATCAATTAAATCATTAGTTCTCCTTTCTAAATGCTGATGAACCATCCTTAAGTTTAAATGTATTTCTTTTTAAGATTTGTTATATTTTTTCCCAATATTTTCAATACCATATTACAAATTTTATTTGTTGGATAATTTTTTGTGTAAAACTACGTCACACTCAAAAATTAATGGAAGCTATATGAGTTAAATCAAAAATAAATCTTTGTAAAGTTTTTTTTGTCATATTTTCATAAACTCTTGACAATTTTTGTTTTTGATTGAGCTCTTCAAATTTGATAATTTTATTCACTATGCACGCAAAAGCATGTGGATCTCAAATAGGAAAGATGTTAGTAAACATTTTAAATCATTAAGCCGTAGATTTGTGATTATTTTTCAGTACGACCTTTTGCTTTGATTATTTTTGATTAGGTCCTTGAATTTTAATTTTGAATTAGATATCAATCTGTTAATATCCCTGCCTGGTTTAATTGAATTGAACTTGGAATAAATAAGGAAACAGACTACAGACTTATGTGATTATTATTCTAGGTTTAAACAGTTAATAGGATCCCAATATCCTCCCGTTTTGTTGGTGATGTGGAGGCAGAACGAAAAAAAGGAAACTGTTACGTTTGTAGCACAAAATGCTATCATGTTTTGGTATAATTATTGAGATAAGAAGTCCTACGTTGGATATTAATTATACGTCACTAAAAGCAGAAACAAGCAAGTGAATCTTTGATGAATGATTTACGCAACTAAAGGTCAAAACCATACACATGAGAAAACAAGCATGTGTATTAAATATATATTATGTTAATGGTAAACAATAAAATAATCAGTTAGCAAAACGAGGGCTGTAGATGATAAATAAAACTCGATAAAAAGCAGATGATGAATAAAAATAATATTAAAGAAAGCAGAAATGAGCAGAATGACCCTAAATCATTGACCCAAATCTGGATAAGCATTAAGCACTTAATGGGATAATCCAAATGAGATCTCATGAGCTCCTACTATAAATAGGAGCATCCAATGCAACACAGAGCATAGCTTCTTCAATTCTTCATACCAGAAAAGATGGCTGCTAACACATGCTTTATCTCTTTTATTCTCTTGCTCGCTAATATTATTGTGGTTTCAGTAAGTGTCCATCACCACCTACATAAATGTATACGTATTTCCATTACATGTATATACTTTCATTCATGACTAAGTTGTCTTTTTAACCATATATTATTTGTTCAAATAACTGCAGCAGGCAAATAGATGTGCCTATACCCTATACGTACAGACAGGAAAAATGGAATATGCAGGAACAGATTCCCTCATAAGCTTAACGCTAAGCGACCAGAACCAGAAGCAGATATATTTTCCAGACTTGGAGCAATGGGGTGATATGGACGACCCCGAATATGACTACTTTGAGAGGGCAAACCTCGACTCGTTCAGCGGCATTGCACCATGCTTGCAGTCTCCAGTTTGTTCTATAACACTCACTTCTGATGGAACTGGAAAACATCCAGGCTGGTACGTTAATTACCTTAACATCACCGCTTCTGGCCCAGATACGGACTACGAACGACACTTCAAAGTCAACCGGTGGCTTGCTGTTGATGAACCAACCTATAATTTAACGGTTACAGTCGACAAATGTCCATCCATCTCCATGTTGCACGATGAACGAGTAAAAGAGTCTGTCATAAATAAAAAATGATATCTACACAGCCGTGTAGTTATTTGGTAGATGACATGTTGATTGTGTTTGTGTTATGTTTGAAATAAATAATAGCAAGCCAGCAGAATCAGCTTTGGTGTTAGCCATGGCTTGCTGTTGCTGTCCTTGTATCTCTTTCTGGATTGATGCTCGTCTAGACCTAGTGTTACCTTACTTTGTAGTGAATAATAATAATAACAACAACAACAATAACATCATTTCATCTCATCTTTTCTGCCAACATTTCATTTCAAGTCAATATTTTTCATTGTCACCAAACATCAATTATTTTTTCACCGCTCAATAAAAAAGAAGAAAAGAAAACCTACAACTTCAATATTAATAATTACTTTAAACAATTAATTAGTTTATAATTATAAACTTATTTTAAAAATTTATAAGATAACATGTCAAATTACTTTATTTCAGGGCATCTTTACTTAATCTAATTAATAACTTTCAAATATATATATATCAATCTTACTAGTAATCTAGTAAAATGTTACTTAATGATTTTCTTAAATTACTGTATGCACAAAATTAGACAAGAAATTAGGCAAAAAATAATAATTTTATAAATTTGAAGCACGATTATAGTTCCTAATGTAAAATTCTTGTAGTAAAGAATTTTGTCCCTCTCATTCATATTTTGAATAACTTAATTGAAAGGTTGTTTGACTACCTAGGTTTTATAGGAAGAATGATTAGAGCCCTTGTCAAAAATGACACCATGTTCTCCTAGTTGTGGCTCTTGAAATACCCATTTGAAATAAGTGTGACAAAATTCAATGATCACATGTGATACAAAATGGGATGATATGATATTAACATTATGACATGACAAATATTTCCTCTTTAATTGATACATCAACAAAATTTGTTGAGAATCTCCCTATGTGACCTACTGAAATAAAATTAAATTTGGAAGATAAAACAACACAATTAGATGTTAATACCCCTTTTGAAAAAGTTAGCAAAGTTAAGTGACCCCTTGGCATAAGCCATCAAATAATGGTTGAGAGTAGTCCATGGACACTTGTGAGGCTAAATTGCACTAGAAAATGTTCATTGTCAAAATTAATGAAACTAAAAGGCCTTGCTCCATCCTGTGGAGTTTACAAGTTTGGAGATTAGGGTTTTCTATTCAAGAGATCCATCTAAAAACTTCACAAACATTATCGTCATCCATTTTCACCATAAAATCAGCATACTAAAACTCATAGTTATCCTAAATTTTGTTAATATTTTTCATTAAGCCCTTATACTTTAATTATTTTTATTAGGCCCTTGAAATTTTATTTTGGTTTAAATATTAATCTGATAATATCTCTGTTTCATTTAATCTAACTTAACTTGGAGTAAATAAGGAGACATGCTGCAGGCTTATGTGATTATTATTCTAGGTTTAAACATGTTGCTAGGATTTTTTTTACATCGCAAGAAAAAGGAAAGTGTTACATTTGCATGTGCAGTACAAAGCACAATTACATTTTGGTATAGAAGTTACAATAAAAATGTAAAATGCACATAAAAGTTAAAATAGATATGAAATTGGTATAATATTATGCATTATTAAAAGCAGAAACAAGCATGTGAATTTGTGGTCAATGATTTACGGAAATGAAGGTGAAACCATGTGTATTAAATATTATGCTAATGGTATACAATGAAAACGAGGTAGCATCTTAGCAGCACTCCGAGAATTTTACTTGGGATAAGATGAAGAAGGTGATAAAGAATAATTGATAAATAGCACGTGATGAATAAAATAATAATAAATAAAAAAAGAAATGAGCAAAATAATCCTAAATCATTGAGTCATATTAGGATAAGCATCCAGCACTTAACGGGATAATCCAAATGAGAAATAAATTTGTTTATTATCCCAAGTGAAAACAAATATGAAAAGTATTTATCTAGCGAATTGGCAATATTATTACATCATTTTCCGATCTTTTGGACTCTTACTATAAATATTTTAAAAGATCACCATACTTCAATTATTTTTCAATCTCAATTTACTTTCACTCTAAAATACCTAAGTTTGATTTTTAAAATAATTCATTTGGAATTTAGGAAGTTATTTTAAAAATTTATAAGATAACATGTTAATATTTCAGAGTATTTCCTTCTTGCAAGATATCAATTACTCTAACTAAAAGGTCAGTTAATGATTTTCCTAAATTATATTATTTAGATTATTACACCTAAACTAATGATTAAGCATGAAATTAAATTATTTTCATAGGAAAAATAATCTATTTTAGGTAGGTAATTTGGCTAGAAGAGTTGACTTGATCTTGCTTTTGTATTTTGCAGGTAAAAACAGTGAAAAAGAGAAAAGATGGATAAAAAGACATTTTTACCTCGTTTTTTATCAGATGACAAAAATACAAGGTTTGTGACCGTGGCTTATGGGCACAAAAAGGTCAAAAGCTTCTGGCACTGATGACCAAGTTGTTTTAGTTTTGAAATTCAAAAATTAGATAGGGATTAGATTAGATTTTATGAACAGAGGATAGAAATATTATCTTAGTTATTTTATATTTATTTTTGTTTTCTTACTTCCATAAATACGAGGATTTATTCTTATTGAAGAGAGGGGAAATTAAGTAGAGAATTTGAAAATTAATTTAATTGTTCTTTTCATTTAATTATTTTCTTTATTTTTCTTTATATTTTATTTTTGTGTTGTGCCTATGATGTTTGACTAGGCATTTCTTAATTCTTAATTGGAAGCAATACAAAGTAATTTATTAAAAGTTATATCAGATCTAAATATTTTTAATTCTAATGGTAAATCACTATTCACCTTAATTTTGTTTATCATAGAACCATTATTATTTTTAGATATATGCGAAAAGAGCTCATCCCATGTTTTTTATTATAATAAGTTGCTATGCAAGTTGTGTTGATTCAGAATTGTCTCTCTACTTGCTAGAGTAGCAATCAAAATATTATTTAGCTAAATTGAGGTTTAATTATTTTATGAATTTTGGTGATTTGGTTTGAATATGACGGAGCTGGTTTTTAAGTGTTAACTAAAAAGCAATTCATTACACCTAAACTAAAAAGCAATTCATTACGGTTTTTTTCTCTAGTTTGAATTCATATTTATTTTATCTTTAAAAATATTTGAACTGATCCTATTCATATAAAAATTGTCAATTGCTTTTATTCTATTCCTTAATATATTTTTAAAATGATAATATATATATTATGCAAATTATACGTTTATTCATTATTATGTTCATAATAAAAAAAAATAGATTGATCTCAATTTTAATTGTAATTTTGTAACTTCACAATCAAATAACCTTCATTTTCAACTTATGTCTTAATTTATTAACATATTTATGCAAACTATGTTATTTTTAAAAGATCAATTTTATAATGAACTTTACGTTAGTCTCAATTTTAACTATACTTAGTAATTTCAAAATTGCAATTGGACAAATTTAAAAAGAAAATGTAAGGTACTGATAGGTGTCTCTAACAGCTAAATATTGATATTTGAATAGCTTTTTTACATGAAATTATATGTGTTTAGTATAGTGCTCAATATTTACTTTTATTTATTAAAATTCTATTATCTTTTTGTTTTTGATTATACAAAACTTGTGATTATCCCTAATTGTAAGTTAATTAAAAAACAATTATTGGTATACATCGGTCATACCGAAGTAGATCATGCCAGTTCATGACTTAGGCATATATCATGAATCAAGGCATGATTCATAAACGAGTGGTTTGGTTTGACAAGCTAGATTAGGCTTATTACGTTTGATTTGTTGGGCTTAGTCTAATGGATCTAATTTAATTCAAAAACTAAGTTTGACTTGTTAGCCACCTTAAGCTAATAGTTGAGTCTGACCTACATATTGACTTGTCTTAGTGGTTGAGCTTAACCTATATACCAATTTAGCCCAATGATTAAGTTTGGTGAAATGATTGGATTTAGGCCTCATGGAGGCTTGGCCTAATAGTTTAGTGTTTGGCCTCCATGTCAAGCCTATCCTAGCTACTATCATACTTAATATATGAAACATTCTCCCGTTGGATGATTAATAAAAATGGTATAAGCAGAAATTCATTAATCACTCTACAAAGTATTTGTGAAAATTTTTTTTATATCGATATAATATATCTGGTCTATTTTTACAACTATTAGTTTTATAACTTGTGGTTTCAACATCACTTGTCGTATAAGATATTCACATAATAAATATGTCATGCCATCTAATATTTTTTTGTATATAAACATTGTTTACAAAGTTTAGATAAACCATACACTATATATTTTTAGCATCTTTGTTAACTTACAAACATAAAATATTTTATTGCTTTTAATTGTACAATGATAGTTACATAACAAAATGTCAATTAGAAATATATATATATATATATATATATTTGTGCCTCCCTTATACCTCCAAAATGTCATGCTAATGATTTATGATGCATGATTTTACCATGTATGCATATTTATACAATGACAGCATAGCCGTGAATCAGTATCATTATGAGGTATATCAATATATCACATCTCCAACATTAATGAATAATAATTAAATATTCATAATATCTTATGCTACAAAGCTTGAATTGTCAATCTTTTTATTTTACTTACAATTTCATTTACAATATAGTTATTGAAATCCTAGATGAAATAATAACACAAGGCACATGATTTATAGTGGTTTAGTACTTCAACTTGCTTACATACACTTCTCCTAAGATTCAACTTATGGTTCCACTAAACTTCTTTCACAAGTACAACAATGAATTATTCTCACAAGAATTCGACCCTAGTGTTTTCAAGGCTTACACTCATATGTTTACAACAACAATCAAACTCAAAATATTCAAACTCTCAATTACAGTATAATGCCCAAGCATTAACTCTCACCAACCCAAACAATAATTGAAACAAAGATAAGGCTGTAAAAGAATAAGAAAGAGAGAGATATAATCAATTACAAGCATAATTTAGTTTCTAACAAGCTTACTTACTTGCATAAGTGTTTCCTCAGCTTTAAATATGTTTTACAATCAAAATAGATATATTATAGAGTAATCATTACAAAATAAATCCATTAGAACACTTAAATTTAAAAGCTAAAGTTTTTGTAAAAGGACACATATGGTCGTACGTGATTTTATACACCCATACCGCTTCATAAACTTCAATACAAATTTAGGCAATAGATATGGTACAGTCATACCACCTACATGGTATGCCCATACGAAAACTACTGCTAAATTTGATATATGGTACGACCAACCCGTACAGTCATATGAACTAATACTCAAAATATGATATGCTTGTACTAAGTTCGGTACACCCTTACCAATCCTAAAACCAAAACATCAAGTGGTACAGCCAACCGTATGGCTGTACAATGTAATACGCAATAGTGGTACACCCGTACGTCAGCACGTACACCCGTACCAAACACATATTCATAATTTTTACCTTGAATTAACTTAAATTGATCTATTAATCATTAAAAGCTAAAAAGGTGAGTCTAAGAATCTCCCCTTTTTGATGTTGATAATCAATTTAAGTTTAATTTGAAAAACATTGAAATACATTGTAATTTAAGTTTAAATTGTAATTCTTCCTTTTTATTTTAGAATTCATGCAATTAATCATAATTAATTTAAATACATAAAGAGAATATTAAACACATAGCAAAAGAAAAAATTAAACATCATAAATACATTAAATAAATCAATAAATAATAAAAACATAGTCAAACTAATCAATAAAAAGTTAATTATCCTAAGTCAAACTACTCATCTCCCCTTATCTAAACACATCTCCCTCTTTGGCAACAATAAAAAGTAATCAGGGAGGAGGAGGGATAAACATATTGAGTAATGATTGGAATGACTGTAAAGTAGCAGTGGTAGAAGTATGAAAATCTTGGAACTCCTGGTTTAGCTAGAGTAATCGCTGATCAATCAAGTCAAAGCATCACTTAAAACCATTTAATATGGTATTAAGCACCGTAAACTGCTAGGTAATAAGATCCATAATAGACTATGGAGGAGCAACAACATCAACATCAGTAGAAGTAGCGGCAGTATCAGGAGCAGCAACACCAGAAGTAGAACTGCCCTTGATCTATCTCTGATGCTTACGACTCAAAGCTACTTGACGCTAGGTATCATCATGTGGAGAGCTGGTGCAAGCATATAGTGTAGAAGGAGTGTTATCCTTTGAATACTCAACATTATAGGGGATAGGCACATGCATATGCTGATAAATCTCTATAGCCTTAGCACCAAAAAGTGACACAGTATCATTGGGAAGTTCCAATGCTAGAAGTTGCACTAAATGTCTCTTAATGTACTTTATGTATGTGGATTAGATGTTTAGATGATTTGCCTCATAGAGCATTGAGTGCTCGATAAAGGACATGTCAAGATTTGGACCAGGGGGTCCGGGAGCAGGAGCAGTAAAAGGAAGGCCCTGCATGTGATGGTAAATGTGAAGAATGTGAGAACCAAAGAGAATAGCCCTGCCTCACTATTTCTAGACTCCGACTTTAAGAAACTATTCCTAAAGCCAGCAACCAGTCTAGATTTTAGATCTAGTGACCATATAATGAAGGAAAATCATATCAGGACCGGTCACTATATCATTGGACTCTGATTACTCAAAGAGAAGATAGGTATTAGACAGTGACAGTAGAAAATAAAATTCAATTTAAAGCAAGAGGCTTTGAGCCTCAAAGGATTGAAAGCAGTATTGAGTGCGACCTCCTTCTAGAAAGCTGATTGACTAAAAATAATAGTTTAGGCATTTTCAATGCCCTTAGAATGAAAGTCAAAAATGGAATCAAACTGAGTTTTAATGAGTTGGTAAGAATGCTAAAACATTTTAAAGTACGAGTGTTAGAAGTGTTGAGTTTAAAAGTCTATAAAAACTCAAATAATAGACTGTCGATGCTTTGGTTATCAAGAAACATAAAATTAGACTAGCTAACATTAGCCAGTAAATATCTACTATTAGCTTCTAATCTGACAATCCTAAGAGTCACAATGCATGCAAAACGAGAAGGTGAAAATTTTTTTTGGTTTAAAATGGCTTTTTAAGAGCTGAAAGTAGGAAAATTCGGTGTGGGAGGAATTTAATCCTTGATTTGAACACATTTACCCTTATCTCAAGGGTGAGACAAAGAACCACCATAACTACCATGAGATGTCATTTTTGCAAAATTTTAGTAGAGTTTTAACAGAAAATTAAAAATCTCAAAAATTAAAAAACTCAATAAAACAGTGCAAATCTAAACACAACTTAGCAAAAACAGTAATAAATAATAAATAATAATCAAAATTAGTAAAAAAAAGTGGGAAATTTAACAAAAATTGTAAAAGTGAAGTGATTTTGAAAGAAAAAGGAGTTTTCGATGAAAATGAGGTAAACTGTATAAAAGTTGAGTGAAAATCTAGATTTTTGATAAGACTGGACCGAAATCTTAAAGGGAATAAGGAAAATTGAAGATTTTGAGTGAGATCGGTGAGTTTTGTAGGATTTTTAGTCAAAAATTAAGAGAAAACGGTTGGAGGGAGAAACAACGGTGAGAGAGCAAACTAGAAATTAAGGTTAAAATTAGGGTTTCTAAGTCGTGTATGGGCATACTGAATCATGTATGGCCATACTGATAATATGAAATTCAAAGATTTTGAAGAAAAACTTTGCATATGAGCGTATAGGATAGAGTACAGTCGTATCAAATGCATTACCTTGAAACATATTGATGTACCAAATGAGGCATACAACCGTACAAATACTACGGCTAGATTTCAAATTTTTAAAAGAATAGGCATACGGGCATACAAGATCACGTATGGTCATACCAAAGATACTAGAATTTTTGGTCTTTTGAGTGTACAAACGTACACCTAAGGTTGTATGGCCATACAAAACCTACTACTAAAATATGGAATTTGGTTTAAAGGAGCCATATGAGCATATTGAGCAGCGTACAGCCATACGAGTGCTGAAAGTTTGATTTTTAAAGAGAATTCTGAGAAGTTTCCTGGGTTTTTAAGATTTAGAACAAGACTAAAACATATTCCTATTTCAAAAATGATCCATCTATCATCCTTAACTCATGCTTAATGAAGTTCAAACATTCTTTATATAAAGGTTTTGTGAAAATATCCACAAGCTGGTGAGTTGTATCAACAAATTCTAATACAACTTTCCCTTTTTACACATTATCATACAAAAAATGATGCCTAATGTCAATATATTTACTTCTTGAATGTTGTATAGGATTCTTAGATAAATTGATTGCACTAGTGTTATCATATTTGATTAATGCACATAAGACACACAAATTGTAATCTCTTAATTGTTGATGAATCCATAGCACTTGAGCATAACAATAACCAGTAGATATGTATTCAACTTTAGCAATAGACAGAGAAATAAAATTTTGGTTCTTGCTAAATAAAGAAACCAAATAATTTCCTAGAAAATGACATATTCTAGAAGTATTTTTCCTATCTAACATATTTCTAGCAAAATCAACATCAGAAAAGGCAATCAAGTCAAATGAAGCATTTTTAGGATACCACAAGCCATAATTTAAAGTACCAATCAAGTATTTGAAAATACATTTTACTGCACTCAAGTGAGATTCCCTAGGTGATGCGTGAAAGCGAGCATACATACACAAAATAAATATAATATCCAACTTTAGCATCATCCATTCCGAATTTCTTTAACATTTCTTGAGTGTACTAGTATTGGTTGATGAAGATTCCATCATTGCATTATTTAACTTGAAGTCCCAAGAAGTACTTCAATTCTTCCATCATGCTCATTTCAAACTCCCATTGTATGCACTTATAAAATTCCTTGCACAACTCTTCATTAGTATCACCAAATATAATATTATCAACATAAATTTGCACAAGCAAAATGTCATGTTTATAGTTCTTAATGAAGAGAGTTGTGTCAGCCTTACCTTTTTTAAATCCATGATCAATCAAAAATGAACTTAATCTATTATACCATGCTCTTAAAGCTTATTTAAGTCCATACAAGGCTTCAATGAGTTTGAAAATATGATTTGGTAAATTAAAATCTTTAAAACCAAGAGGTTGTTCAACATAAACTTCTTCTTTAATAAAACCATTTAAAAATGTACTTTTGATATCCATTTGAAACAATTTAAAGTTCGTGTGAGATATATATGCCAACAACATTCTAATTGCCTCTAATCTATCAATCGGAGCAAAGGTTTCATCATAATATATGCCTTCTTCTTGATTATACCTTTGAGCTACTAATCTAGCCTTGTTTCTAGTTATAGCATCATCCTCATCTGGCTTATTCCTAAATACCCACCTAGTACCAATTATAGAAGCATTCCTAGGTTTAGGTACTTAGGTTCATACTTTGTTCCTTTCAACTTGGTTAAGTTCTTCTTATGTAACAATGACCCAATTTTCATCATTTAAGGCTTCATTTATATTCTTTGGTTCTATTTGAGAAATAAATGCAAAGTTGTTATGAATATACTTAAAATGAGAATGAGTGGTTACCCTTTTTGATGTTTCACCTATAATTTATTCCTTGGGGTGCCCTTTTGGAAAATGCTAATCTTTTGGAAGATTATGTGAAATGTGAGTGGTGGCAAGGTGAGGAGGAAGCTCATCATCTTCTCCTTTTTGAACATCTTTAGGATCACTTCATGGTATTGGTTCTCATGATCGTTTCTTGTTCCATTAAGGTATCTATGTCATCATCAATAAGATCCTTTCTTAGATCAAGAGGGGTTAGTTTCATCAAAAACAACAAGCTTAGATTCTTCAACAACAAAAGTCCTTTTATTGAAAACCCTATATGATTTACTAGATGTTGCATATCCAAGAAAAAGACCTTTATTTGTTTTAGGATCAAATTTTCCAAGGTTATCCTTGGTATTCAAAATGTAGCACTTCCATCCAAATACTCTAAGATATGAAATTCTTGGTTTCCTACCATTCCATAGCTCATAAGGGATTTTGTTCAAAATGCATCTTAAATGAACTCTATTTGATACATAGTAAGCAGTATTGACCACTTCAACCTAAAAGTACGATGGTAATTGATGCTCATTAAGGACAATATGTGCTATATCATAAAGAGTTCTATTTTTCCTTTCCATTATCCCATTTTGTTGAGGAGGCATACAAGATGAAAAATTATGATTTATACCATTCATATCGTAAAACAATTTAAAATTCTCATTTTGAAATTCCTTTCCATGGTCACTCCTAATAGATGAAATATAAAACCCCTTTTCATTTTGCATTCATTTGGTTAATGTTTGAAAAGTACCAAAAGCATCATCTTGATGAGCTAGAAATGAAACCCAAGTAAATCTAGAATAATCATCTACTATGATAAGAGCATAATGCATATCGTCTAAGCTAGCAATTTTAGTTGATCCAAACAAATCCATATGAATTAATTGAAGGGGTTTAGTTATTATTACCTTATTCTTTACCTTAAAGGAGGATTTTACTTGTTTGCCCATTTGACAAGCTTCACATACTTTGATTTTGAGAAATTTGATTTTAGGAAGTTCAATTACATGTTCATTCTTCCCAAGGTCTCTAATGTTCTCAAAACTTGTATGTTCAAGTCTTCTATGCCATAGTAATGAATTCTCACTTATTGAAATAAGACACTAAACATTTTTGTTAGAGAAAGAGTCTAAATCAATAACATAAAGATTTTCAATTCTTTCCCTTTGAAATATTAACTTATCATCAAATATTCTATAGATAAGGCAATCTTTTGAATCAAAAACAACTTTATAACCATTATCATAAAGTTAACTAATGCTTAAGAGATTATGTTTAATCCTTCAACTAATAAAACTTTGCTAATAAACAAAATTGATTCCTTACCAACCTTATCAATGTCAATTACTTTACCTTTTGCATTGTCTTCAAATGTGACATTTATACCATCCTAATTTTCTAGGTGAGAGAATAGGTTTGCATTCCCAGTCATGGGTCTTGAGCAGCCACTATCAAGGTACTATTAGTTCATATTTAACTTGGATCTCAAGCATACCTAACAAGCAAATACAATTACTTTGTTTTAGGTACCCAAACGTATTTGGATCCTTAAGGGTTAGAAGCATAAATATCATTATAACTCCAACGTATTTTCCTAATATAGCATCTATTTGTTGTATGTCCCCTTTTTATAACAATAATGACAAATTACATTTTTGAATTTTGAATGATTATAAGCTTTTTTCCTTTTGAATGTGTGATCATAACCCTTTTTCCATGAACATGGACATTTGTGAGTTTTATTATATTTTCTATTAGTTCTAGCTTGAATACCCTTATTTTCATATTTATTATCTTTTATAGTAGAGGAGGATGCCTTCAAAAATATGGTTCCTTTAAATGAATGAGAAGAATTTTGATTAAAATTGATTCCTTCTCTATCTCCTTTAAGTTTTTGACATTTCAAATTTGAATCAATTTTAACACCTCCCATTTCAAATTTTAAAAGATTTTCCTTTAACAAATCTCTTTCTTTTGAAATTTTATTATTTTCATTTTTCAAAACTTTATTAATTTTTTCAAAAATTTCAATTTTAGTTTTGTAAGAAGTAAGTTCATGTTGCAAATCATTGTTCTCTTTACACATACATGCAAATTTATTCTTAAGAGTTTTGCTTCTTTTTTCTAATTGCTCATATTTTTCTAAGAGAGCTTCTAATGCATCTTCCTTATCATCATCCATATCACCACTATAATAAGATTGAGAAGAAGTAGTTACGTCATCCTTATCATTGTCATCTATGAATGCCATGAAGCAAAGATTTATTGTGCCTTCATCATCGGATGCACTATCATGGGTTTCACTATCATCATCCCAAGTTGCCTTCAATGCCTTCTTTTTGAAAACTTGAATGGCTTATTGAGTCTAGGACATTCATTCCTCATATGCCCCAACATATTACACTCATAACAAATTATTGGACCTCTTTTGAATATGTCTTTTTTACTTTGGTCCTTCCTTGCTTCAATTAGCTTTCTAAACTCCTTCTTATATTTTTTCTTTTTCATAAGAAGATTCTTCACTCTTTTAGAAAGGAGGGCGACTTCATCATTAATATCACCTTCACTTATGGATCCCACATCTTCTTCTTTAAAGGCTTTCAATGCTACTCCTCTCCTTTTATCTTCCTTAACTCCTTGTTTAAGAGTTATCTCATATGTAAGGAGTTTTCTAAGAAGCATATTAGTTGACAAAATGGATAAATCATTGGCTTCTTCTATGGAGGTAACTCTAGCTTCTTAATCCTTCTTTGGTAGTCCCCTCAATATCTTGTTGTTGATGTCTTCTTTATGGTACATTTTTCTCAACTTCATCAACCTATTCATGATCACTATGAGACGGTTATACATTTTTGAAATCTTTTCATTTGCCTTCATAGTGAATAACTCATATTGATGAGTTAAGAGTTGCACTTTCTTGGTTCTAACTTAGTTAGTTCCTTCATGGTGTGCTTCAAAGGCATCCTATATTTGCATGGCTGTCACATAATGAGACTACAAAAGGATGTGTATGGCTCCATAAACTTCAATAGAAATTGAGGCAGTGGATATGGTATGATTATATGACCTACATGGTACGCTCACATGAAAGTTATTGCCAAATTTGGCATGTGGTATGCCAGTCCATGCAGTCGTATGAACCAATACTCAAAATATGGTACAGTCATACCCAGACTGATACACCCGTACCAAGCTTAAAATTAAAACATCAAGTCATACGACTAGTCGTATAGCCATACAATGGAATACACAATAATGGTACATCCATACGTGATCATGTATGCTTGTACCAAACACATATTCATAATTTTTAACTTGAATTAACTTAAATTGATTTGTTAATCATTAAAAGATAAAAAGGTGAGTCTAACAGTTTTTATTAGGTACAAATCTATTTTAGTTTTGCTTTTATTCGTATGTGAAATATGAGTCATAATTCTTTTATCCTCATCACTTGCAATGCATGAATATTTTAAATGTTTTTTTCACATGAATAATATTATTTATATATCTTTTTAATAAATATTCACATTCCATTTAGCATACATTTTATTCTTTTATTACTATTAAACTTTGAGTTTCAAATACATATATTTTTTCATGTTTTCATTAACCATACACCTAACACGTTTTTATGTTAAACCATATGAATTGATTTTATTATCAACCACACAATTAAGTTATCGGTATTTATTATTTTTATTATTTATTTGCAATCACTAATAGAATGTCAAAATCTTAATATCAAGCTAATTTTAGGTGTACGCTCATTCTCTCCCATTCTTACCCTCATATCATATTATAAGCATAAATCATTCCCCTTCTTATACGTATACGCACTTCAATCTTATAGTAATATTCATACGTACAATCTTAAACACTTAATATAAGTCTTATACATATTAGAATTGCTATTATAACCAGTAATGGTTACTTACTATAAAACATCTAGAGGTTCTCTTACAAATTCATAAGTTATATCATTTTATTGACTAATGCATTCAGCCATGCAGGAATTAATAAGGATCAAAATTTAGTAACCTCGAGTACATTTTAGTCGAGCTTTTTCTTAATAACTCATAGCTTATTATAACTTTTTCTTTTTTTGGACCATGGTGTCCTTAAAAATTATATTAACAATACATTTATGGTAAGAAGATATTTTATGTATGCTTTTATAATAGTTTATAACTTTAACATAACTTTTTCTATTACTGGAGGTTATAAAATCAATCATAGAAGATGCTTCTTATCATAACTTTTTCTTTTTTGCATGATGGAAAATATTTTCACCACATGACTTTGGTTTTATAAGAAGATATCTTCCAACGTTTTAGATGTTTAACAATGCAAAAAATAGTTTTTCATTTCTTTGTGATCCCTTAAAAACAATTTATCTTATACAAAAGAGGCACCTTCACAAAATCCAACAAAAAAGTTAATATTTCATATAAATGTTAATTTTCAATTTGATTCCCTCTAAATATCTTTAAAAAAAGACAATTAGTTTTTATTTTAAATCAATTTATTATTAAAAAATTATAAAAATTTATTTTATAGTTATATCTTTAGGTAAAATTTATGATAAACCTTTCTACCATTAAATTTATCATTAAATTTTAACATGTCACACCCCGACCCAAGACACGAGGGATGACGACATGATCCCGTAGCATAACCATCGCTTTCTCGTCTCAGGAAAATAACAATTATACTACAAGGGATTTTAACCTTCTAATGCTCGTATAAAAATCCATACAGAAAAATAAATAAATACAACACCCTGAATATAAATATACATGGATTCTTATACAATACATTTAGTATACTACCAAATCCTAATACAAAAGGGTCTATGCACAAATATACAAAACTGCAGGAGCCCGTCTAGAAGTCCAAGACACGAACTAGCTGCTGTACCTCTAATTCTGGTGCTCTCCCTCTGAACTCAGACTTACGTTCATCAAATGATAAACACTGAGAATAAATCTCAGTGGTGCTAGGAACACATAGCGTATAATACACATACACAATTAATCACAAGCATCACACATGGATCAATAATACGGCACTAGGCCAAGTAACAGACACACAGCCCCATACACCCGGCATACAGCCAATCATACGACAATCTCTGCCTAACCAAACATCCATATTGCATCACACAATTAATCATGCTCGGTCTACCATCATATCATGCACTCACCCTCAGTTTGGTGCATCTCACACTCTTTTCCTGTGCGGAGAGCATCTCACCCCCGTATTATCAATTAATACTGGCACCTTTCGCACCAGTAGGAGCATCTCACCATCTAATTGATAGATATCGGTACCTCTCGTACCGCAACACATCTCATACCATCATAACGCCACCCTTATATCACCCCTCACCATGCTATGCTATGTCATCATTCATTATGCATGAATAAGCTAATCATTCCATAAACATAAAGCTCGTTCCTTCCCAGAACTAATAAATCACAATCACAAACATCAAAGGCATAATCAAGCATAATCATAGGGAATTCAATCCCCAAGCCTCAGTTCCAGGCTTACAGAGCCGTAGAACCACTACAACAAGTATTAAACCAAACAATGAGCACAAACGATCAACATCCATCACAAACTAGCACAAACCTAAAAAGAGAAGACCGCTATCTCTAGCCCTTGATCCCGTCGTTAACCAGCTCTAGCCTTAACTCCACGCTCTCTCCCTATCTCGGTGCTTAGGAACTCCTCTCTGGTGGGTTTTTAGGGTTTTAGGACGTTTAGAAGGGTTTTGGGAGAAAGAAACATAAGAAAAGACTTATGTTTATCTATTTAGAAAGCCTAATTTAAGTCGCGTACGGCCGTACCACCACCCGTACGCCCGTACCACCACCCGTACGCCCGTACCACCACCCGTACGCCCGTACCAACCTAAAAATACTGACAAACCCAACCTCCTGCGAGCTGTGGTACGGCCGTATCACCCTTGGTACGCCCGTACAGCCACCACCCACCTGATAAACCTAAATTCCTGCGAGTTGACGTACGGCCGTACAACCCTCTGGTACACCCGTACGACCTCCAAGAGCCCTAGTCCCCTCATCTGCCCTATCTTGTATGGTCGTACAGCCTTCCGTACACCCATACCACTCTCCAAACTCCTCTTCTCACACTCAAACGCACTCCCTAGCCACCTGAAACACCCACAAAACATACCACACATGCATGCCATCATGTACACACCTAGCATACATGCAAATACACATTCAATACGTCATCACAATGTACACATAGTCACAGAATACAAAGCACATATGCAAGCAATCGTATCAAAACATGTATACATACACGTATACATCAAATCACGCATATAATAAATAGTAAAACTCCTAGGGGGTCAAACATGGATGTAACAACTCTCCCCCCCCTAAAAAGAATTTCATCCCCGAAATTCCGGTCCAACACATCTATAACCCAATAACATAAAGTATACCTGCTGCTGGATCTGCTGATGATGACGGCTAATCCATTGTAGATGGTAAACTCTTGCTAGTCCTCCGCGAGGCTGATTCACTGATCCCTGGCTACCATCCCTAGCCACACTATCTTGGTCCTTATCTTTGCCTCTGGCCGTAACCTCTGCCTGTGCAGTCCCTGGTAATGGTCAAACTACAGGACCTTGCTGCAAAGGACCACTCTGAGTTGCAGCAGAACCAAACCTTTCTGCCCGACTGGGACACTCCCGAGCATAATGTCTTGCTCCTCCACATCTAAAACACCTCAGCGTTCCTCTACTCTGTCGTAGCTCAAAACCACCACGATTACCAACATACTCACTCTGAGTCTGATGAGGTAATGGTGGTCGGAACTCGAATGATCGTGAGGTACCTGACCTATCATGTCTGGCCCTCTTCTGTGACGATGATGATGAGGATGACGAATGAGAATCACTCGACTGTCGCCTCATCAATCTCTGGCGATCCTCATCTTCTTGAAGCGTCTGCTCTTGCTCTAAGGCATGGGAGATAAGAACGGAAAAATTATCGGATCGGAATCCCTGAACAAATGATCGAATCCGTGGGTTCAACCCTTACGCAAACCTCTTGCACCTCTCTCTGCTCGTCGTCAAAATATGATCCGCATAATATGCCAAACGGGTATATTCCCTCTCGTACTCTGCCATTGTCATATTACCCTGCTGCAATCTGAGGAATTCCTGTAGCTTCTGATCTGTATATGCACTCGGAACATATTTCTCCTGGAATTCCCGCAGAAAATCCTGCCAGGTCAGTACCGGTGGCTCAGCTAGACTCTGTGGAATTGTCTTCCACCACTCGTAGGTATCCTCTTGTAACAAAGAGATGATGTAATCCAGCTTCAACTCATCGGAGCAACCCATCTGTTGGAAAATCCTCTGGGTGCGCTCTAGCCACGTCACTGCAACATAGGGGTTAATGGTCCCCGTAAAATCTGTAGCCCCAAATGCCCGTAGCTTCTGAAAATCCCTCCTCTGTTCTTCCCTCTGTGGCACTACCGCTAGAGGTGGTGTAGGAAATGCAGGTAAAGGCTGACCCTGCATCTGAATAAAATGGAAGAACTGGGCAAATTGAGTTGCCAATGGATCTACTCCAGTAGCTGCAGGTTGCTCTGTCTATGGCACTCTGGCAGCCTGCTCCCTCTGAGTTGCTATACCCTCAGCTTGACTACCAACCTCGGAGATATCATCTCGGGCTTGAACATTAGCCCCTTCTCTGTTAGTACCAGCTCTGTCAAACATGATCAACCTCTGTACCTGATGCTTATCCTAAAACTGCATAAAACAAACATTAGCACCTATCAGTAGCTCGGACTATCAAGACTCCCATTTATGCACATTCCCTATTTAGCAGTAGACATAAATGTACCCGAGCAACACCTACGAGCTAACCATTGCTCCCCAAGCAACCATAGCCCAACGAGCTAAACCACAGCTCTGATACCACTTAAACATGTCACACCCCAACCCAAGACACGAGGGATGATGACATGATCCTGTAGCATAACCATCGCTTTCCTGTCTCAGGAAAACAACAATTATACTACAAGGGATTTTAACCTTCTAATGCTCGTATAAAAATCCATACAGAAAAATAAATAAATACAACACCCTTGATATAAATATACATGGATTCTTATACAATACATTTAGTATACTGCCAAATCCTAATACAAAAGGGTCTATGCACAAATATACAAAACTGCAGGAGCCCGTCTAGAAGTCCAAGATATGAACCAGCTGCTGTACCTCTAATCCCGATGCTCTCCCTCTGAACTCGGACCTACGTTCATCAAATGATAAACACTGAGAATAAATCTCAGTGGTGCTAGGAACACATAGCGTATAATACACATACACAATCAATCACAGGCATCACACATGGATCAATCATACGGCACTAGGCCAAATAACACGCACACATCCCCATACACCCGGCACACAGCCAATCATACGACAATCTCTGCCTAACTAGACATCCATATTGCACCACACAATTAATCATGCTCGGTCTACCATCATATCATGCACTCGCCCTCAGTTTGGTGCATCTCACATTCTTTTCCTGTGTGGAGAGCATCTCACCCCCGTATTATCAATTAATACTGGCACCTCTCACACCAATAAGAGCATCTCACCCTCTAATTGATAGATATTGGCACCTCTCGTACCGCAACACATCTCATACCATCATAATGCCACCCTTATATCACCCCTCACTATGCTATGCTATGTCATCATTCATTATGCATGAATAAGCTAATCATTCCATAAACATAAGGCTTGTTCCTTCCCGGAACCAATAAATCATAATCACAAACATCAAAGGCATAATTAAGCATAATCATAAGGAATTCAATCCCCAAGCCTCAGTTCCAGGCTTACAGAGCCGTAGAACCACTATAACAAGTATAAACCCAAACAACGAGCATAAACGATCAACATCCATCACAAACTAGCATAAACCTGAAAAGAGAAGACCGCTATCTCTAGCCCTTGATCCCATCGTTAACCAGCTCTAGCCTTAACTCCACGCTCTCTCCCTATCTCGGTGCTTAGGAACTCCTCTCTGGTGGGTTTTTAGGGTTTTAGGACGTTTAGAAGGGTTTTGGGAGAAAGAAACATAAGAAAAGGCTTATGTTTATCTGTTTAAAAAGCCCAATTTAAGTCGCGTAAGGCCGTACCACCACCCGTACGCCCGTACCAACCTAAAAATACTGACAAACCCAACCTTCTGCGAGTTGCGGGACGGTCGTATCACCCTTGGTACGCCCGTACAGCCACCACCCACCTGATAAACCTAAATTCCTGTGAGTTGACGTACGGCCGTACAACCCTCTGGTACACCCGTACGACCTCCAAGAGCCCTAGTCCCCTCATCTGCCCTGTCTCGTACGGTCGTATAGCCTTTCGTACGCCCATACCACTCTCCAAACTCCTCTTCTCACACTCAAACGCACTCCCCAGCCACCTAAAACACCCATAAAACATACCACACATGCATGCCATCATGTACACACCTAGCATACATGCAAATACACATTCAATACGTCATCACAATGTACATATAGTCACAGAATACAGAGCACATACGCAAGCAATCATATCAAAACATGTATACATACACGTATACATCCAATCACGCATACAATAAATAGTAAAACTCATAGGGGGTCAAACATGGATGTAACATAACATGAGTGGAAATTGAAAATTTTAGATTGGAAAATTTAGTAATGAACTTTATCACTACATCTATAGGCAGAAAAAGTGGACATAATTTGCATCATGAATTTGTTATTTTCTTATGTTGCAAGTTGAGTTCCCATCAAATTAAGGCAATTTAAGGCAACTCTAGTGGAATTCCCCTTAAATTGAGGCAATTTACGATAATTCATGTCAAGTTGATCCCAACTCAAATCAAGTTCCTAAATGTGACTAATTTATGGAAAAAATTGATAAGTTTTAGTTAAGGTAATCTTGACTTGAGTTGAGTTGAATTTGTAAACCTTTAAGGTTTTTAGGGTTCAAAAGTATAAGAAATTTTTTAAGACCTTAAAGGATCCTATGAGGCATTTGAAACACATTAAATAAAAGATAAAACATTTGAAAATGTATTCTAAAACCATCAATTAATCCAGTATGTCGCACCCTAATTTTGGACCGGCCTCGACTCGGATTATTCCCAAGTTGATTCTGGGCCATTTAGGGTTCTTTCGGACCGTCTGGGGTCCTTTCGGACCAGGCTAGGCCCGTTTGGGGTTTCATATGGCACCTTTGAGGGGATAGGCAATCGCATATGTTGCATTACACTCCGCATATGATCATGTGCGATCGCATATGTTTTGTGTCATAACATACGCGATCACGTATGTCCTCGGAGGCAGACCTAATTAAACCCTAATCTGCCATTTGGCTAGATGACCAAAATTTTGAGAGCACGAAACCCTAGGTTTTCCACAGCCGCCAGCAGCCGTCAAACACCTTTTGACACTCAAACACTTAATTCTAACTAATCTAAGGCTTTAGGATTAATCAAAACGCACTAAAATCGACTAGAATTAGGCGTTTTAACA
>CANYBF010765933.1:0-12710 GCA_948192965.1 Dalechampia spathulata
ATGAGAAATCTATTTTAGGGTATGACTTAACATAATTAGTCATACATTGAGTTGACATTAATCCATACTCAAACCTAAAAGAGATAGTGATGGTGAAAGGAGTTTATTGCAGCGGTATCTGATATGGAAGGGTTGAAGTCAAACCAATAATTGACCTCCTAATATTTGGATAATCATGATGTATAACTAGATACCACCCATGATTTACATGCTAAATATGAGATTTAGCATGTTTCCAACATATTAGGAACCCAAAAGGTCACATTTACAAATAAGGAAACAAGCTAAAAGGGTAGTTTTGTACTTTTGGGAAAAGTTGTTAAAACACTTATGGAAATAAACCTAAGACATATGGACTTGACTCTGAATGTTTAGAAGTCAATAAGGTTTGAAATGGGCTATGAGAGTTGGGCTATGACAAGGTAAGTGAAAGTCACTTGCCATATCTGTCATAAGTGGGCCCTAACTTGACTTAAGCTGAACGGGTTTCAGCTTAACCTAATTTTTGAGTATAAATATAATGTTATGAATCTAAATTAAGTCAGGCCACTTCATTTGTCTTCCTTTTGCCGACCACACCTCCTCTCTTATGGTTAGGGTTTGGCATTCACAAGCTTGATTATGGGGAAGACAAAAATTCCATAAGATTTTTCTTCTTTTCTTTGCTAGTTCACAGGAAAAGAGATAGAAGCAATTGGTTGCTTGCTTGGACTTCCTTTTTTCATGTGGATACTATTGGAGGCTGCCTATTTTGGTGGTTTTTGGTTTTCTACAACCATAAATGATATAGAGTTCAAGAACAAAGAAGATCCGCATTAAAAAGTAAGAGTTACTGTTCTCTGTGCTATATCGTATCTAATCTTGGTTTCTCTTGTGTTTTGATGCAAAGATCCCTTCTTGGTTTGCTGTTCTAAATAAAAATTTTAAATCTCTTCCACTGCTTAATCATATGGTAAACCAACACCAGCATGCTTTGTCCTCACTTAGATGACTACCTCCATAACCCAACATGAGACCTTTCCAGCATGCTTTATCCTCATTCACATGCTTCCTAAGAAAACTTCCTAGGAGGTCACCCATCCTATAATTGCTCCAAGCCAATCACGCTTAACTATGGAATTCTTATGGAATGAGCACTGAAAAGGTAGGTGCACCTTGTTGGTATAAATAGTACTTATCTAATCACTTAAGCTATTCTCGATTGCACAATCCCATACCTACACAATCTCAAAATCACTCAACTATGCAACCCTATCCTTACACAGTCTTAGGATCGCTCTTCTTCGGGTGTGGGATCAGTTCATTCATGTGCCCCTCCGCCTAGAAGCTTGCCAGGAGCCACTCCTTATCCATGCTCTTTGTTGTACCAGCGCTCACTCCCTGCCCTCATCAGCCCCAGGTGTTACATCATGCATAGGTTATTGTAAGCCTAATTCAATCCTAAGTTCCAATCAAGCCATCAAAATCATCATATACATGCAAAAATAAATATTCAATCATGCATTGTTATTACCAATAATATATCATTTTCATATTCATTTCCTTCATGAGCTTTTATTCATTTATTTAGTGCAAGTGCCTCTATATTCTTGATTCATATATCTAACTGTTACACTAAGGTACTTGTAAACTCATATTCACTTTTTCCATGAGATTTTCTTTATTTATAGGGCCCTCGTTCCTCTATGTTCTTCATTCATATATCCAACCACCGCACCAAGGCACTTGTAAGCTCACATTTTGTCACACCCTCAGCAATGTGACATGCTCTTATAGTGTAATTACAAATCTTATAAGTTAGAAAATTAAAAATTAGCCTACAAGGGATGTTTAATTTTTTTTAAAACTTATCTTTATCTCTTAAGCTATGAAAGTATTAAACATGCTTAAGTGCACCAGTTATAAGCATTAACAATCCTGTAAATATGAGTCACAACATATCATAATCATTTAACTTGTGTCATAGGCGAAACGTGTTGTATACAAAAACCATATAGTAAAATCGTATAAAATTATATCATTCGATCACAAAAGCCCTTAATGGTATTATGATAATTACATATATCATATAATACAATTGTTTTATTACCAAAATAAACACAAGAGAAAGTTGTATAAATCCTAAGGTAAAGGTATCCATCATGAAAGTTTAGGTTCTTTACCATAGAGTCTAGCTAAACCTCTAGTCCTGCTGCTGACACCACTAACCCCTGTGCTCTCCTGTAACACTAGTACCTATGTTCATCAAATGACAAATGCTGAAAAAATCCCAATGGTGCTAGTAAAAATGATTACAAGCAATATAGTGAGCAAATAATATCATAAAAACAATCATTTCAGCATAAAATATATCATTTTAGTATTTATCATATCCTGTATAAATATAGCTAGATTATTAAGTATTAATTATCATCCGTATCTAATATCGCTCTTTACCTGTGAAGTTTATCATGTAAATATCATACATTCATAATTAAGTACAGTATGACTTTAAAACATCTAGTTGTAACATTCCACACTTTAATTCCATCTATAAAACATGTAATATGTGATGGAATATACTATTAAGAATGCAATGATGATATTAGTTATCATATCCTCATATTTAGCATAATGCATTAATTATATGTATGATGTATATTAGTTAATATGTGTGTATGATTGATATGCTAATATGGAAATGTATGATATGTGAATATGATATGAAAAGTGAATTGTCATGCTTACCATGGTGTAACATGCTCCCGTAGCATGGTTACCAACTTTTTAAAGATTAGGAAAATTGATAATCACCTTACAAGGGATTCAAATAATTAACCTGTTAAATGTAGAATGCTTTTTTTCTGAATGAATGATGTGAAACACATGTAATAATATACCACCTGTAAGCATTCCTAACCCTGTTTAGTGGAATTATTTCATAAAACAAACATTCATTGCTTTCATACATTACAACTATTTTTACTACCAACAGTACAAAAAGAGTAAGCTACATGAAAATCGAGGAGTAAGAGTTTACCGTGGAGTCCGAGTCCTCTACCCAAAATCGCTATCTCAAGGACCTACTGTTGAAATTGCTATATCCCTTACTCTCCTGTATCACTAGTGCCTATGTTCATCAATTGACAAACGCTGAATATAAAAATCAGTGGTGGTAGTAAAATGAATAATCATAAACAACATAGCAATTCATACAATATCATAAAATCATCATTTCAAATATACTTAAGCATTTTAGTATAATTTCCATTCAAAAATAAAATATGCCGTGAGCCAAATAAGATTATCACTAGTAATTACTTTTACAGTTTACCAGTGAACTTTATTATATAACCATCATTCGTTCACAACCATTCACAGTGTAATAACAGTTATAACATTTCAAATGTTATTTCATTGATAAATGTTAAATGCGATGAAATGTGCCTTTAAGAATGCAATTTATGAATTGCACTCTCCCTCTATTTTTCCTTTGCCATTTTCATTTCATTGGTCCCTTTTTTCAATTGTGCACATTTTTGTACTAGGTTTTTCATTTCTATGGTTTAACAAACAGGAACCCATTTCACTTTCTTTTCTTTCCTTTTTCTTTTTATTTGATTTCCCATGGAAATCCATTTTATAGCCTCGTACACTTTTATTAAACATTTCCTCACTTTCGCTCATTTTCCTCCTTCCTTATTTCTCCATGATATGCTATATTATGCTTGATATGATGATGTATTCATGATTATGAAATAATGAATACGTATAATGTAATGCTATGGATGATCATTTAATGACATTTCATTATATTATAAATGACATTCCTTTATAGATTATTTATGATTGAGGAATACTAGCACAAACCTATGATCACGTTCCCTTTGTCTAACCTATCTGGTGGTATGCGTTGATTATCCTCAGAAGCACCTGAATCATAATATGATGTTCGTATTTAAAAAAAAGATTGAATACAATCCTTAATCATTCATAATTTACATTTTTGTAATCACTTTACAGTTTATATGTATACACCACCGTATAACAATCATTTATGCATAACAAGTCAATTCATATACTAAAACATAATATCGAATAAGGAATTTATAATAGTATTCAAAAATGAAATCACTATCCATATTAGCTATCATGTTACATGAGCCAAAATATGAAATATACGATATCAAAATAACATAATCTTTATGTAATTGAAAACTAGATTTAATAAGCTTTTAAACAGTATATCATACGTATAGAAATCTATTCATTTAAATAATTAATACCTATGTTACTTTACAATTTCATATAAAACTACTTTTTAATAAATTTCAAAACTAATTTATTATTTTCCTTTATTATTAAATGAAAATCTCATTGAATTAAAATAAATTTAATATCATAGTAAACTTAAAAAGCTTCCTAATGATATATTATATGTGTATTAGTTGATTTATTAAGATTGTTAATTAAAATAATTAATTTGGAAGTTTATTTAAAAAATATTTTCTTTTAACCTTTAAGAAACACCCTTTTGATTCATCTTTTAATAAACCATTTAAATACCAAATTAAATAAACTTTGCATTATTAGAAAAATAGGTTTAGTAAGCATTAATTTAATATATCACATGCTCATAAAATTTTTCATTAAGATATTTAAGTCACATGCATAAGTTAAAATATTGCACAACCGTACATCATGTTTATCATCAAATTAATTTGTCTTTCTCCTTCATTTTGGCCACTTAAACCAATTACAAATAGAGCAATCTTTATACCATTGAAAAATAGATTTAGAGAGCTTTCTAATCATATATTATGTGCCTGCAAACTCACTCATTAAGGCAAGTAAATTAAGCATTCAAATAGGCTGCTGCATTATACTTTAATTCTGTCCCTTATGGAACTGTTCACCTTTCAAGCACTTTTTAGATATGTAAAAGGTTTTAAATAGAACAAATTTAGATTCATAGTAAAGTAGGTTTAAAAAGCTTTCCAATGACCTATTATATGCTTAAAAATTTAGTCATTTAAGTCCTCTATTAATAAGTTACCGTAAGCTATCTTAGCTCCCTCAAACAAGTAATATGTAACGTAAATAAGTGTTAACCATAATGTGCCACATCCACCATTCTAATTAACAAGCATACTCAAAACCATACATTACCATTTACTATCTGCCTTAACCATGGTACTCAATCCATTTGGATTCTTAGATGTTTATCACATAGATTCATGCATACATATCCAAAGAATCATGATATACGCATTACACATACATACACATTCGAAGCATTCCAATACATAAAGTACTAACATAGTAGCTATAACTCACTTCCAATATAAACAGCTTTACAATAGTTCCATAAAGCAAATAACTAATTGAATCACTCAACAGTAACATCTTTGTTTCTGAAACACTAAGAAAGCAAAAGGATTTACACCCACTCATTCAAGTATAAACTCATTTAAAGAAATTTCTCCTTTGGACATTCAACTCACCCCACGGTTAGACACTCAAATAGTTACAATCAAGGAAAGAAAAAGGTAGGTAAACTCGTGCTATAGCCTCCTACCATAATACCTCTACCATTCTTCAACTAGCTTTGCATGCCTACCTCACTTTATCTTCCTAAGCTTAGTTACGAAGTAGAATTTACATGCATATTGGTTAGGATGGAGATCGATTAAGAAAGCAAGGAAAAGGAGAAGAAGAGAAAAGGTAAGTATTTAATGGAAATAAGAAGAAAGAGGGAAATGAGTGAGGGTTACGGTAAGAGTGGTAGGAAAAAGAATGCTTGTGTGGGTTTCCTCCTAAGTTCTTTTAACTTAATGAGATGGTTCACACGGTTACAATGCAAACACATACACACTAACATAACTCACCTTTCCATTAACATATAATATAATAATAATATAATATAATAATACATAATATAACATAATATAATGAAACATTTTTCATTTATATGATGTATATACATGATACATACGTATATACATGCATCATTATACACACTAATTATTATTTTAACTTCTTTTATTTTTATATATACATTTTAATCACCACTTAAAATCATATACATGTACATATTCATATGCAATTACACGTACATTTACATGTGTAAACAATTTTATTAATCAAGCACACACACGTATAGATATATATATATTAAATATTCTTTAAAAATCAATATACATAACACGTATAAAAATAATATCTATACGTTTACTAAACATCAATCTCGACTTTAAACCCATCTTATTATCACATTATTCATTATTTAGTAATTCCACCAATTATCATTATATCGATGTCATAACACATATCAGATAACACATCATTTACTTTCTATATCGTATTCACATATCACACACACATATTAACTAACATACATCATACACATATAATCAATACAATATACTACGTGTATGGATATGACATGAATGACGTGCTATTTGATATGTGTATGACATTGAGATCGATGTTTGGTAAATGTGTGGATATTTTTATACGCGTTATATATTGATTGCCAAAGAATGCTTAATATATGTATATGTGTTTGCTTAAGAAAGTTTATTGCATGTGCGAGTATACATATATTCGTATATGAATATGTACATATATATGTAAGCTTATGTATATAGTTTTATATGATGATCAAAATGTATGTATATATATATATATATGTATAAGAAGCTAAAATAATATTCAAGTGTGTATAATGATGCATATGAATTATGATAATGTATTATGTATGTACATATATGTATATACATTTGTGTATATCCCATTAATACATGTTAATATAAGTGGAAAATATTATGTTAGTGGAATACAAGGGCATGCTACAGTATGTGAATGTGCATTGCAACCAAGTGAATCCATTTTATTAAACTAAGAGGATGTAGGAAGGAACCCATTTTTTTATTCTTTTTTTCCTCCCTTCTCTTGTTTCCACTGAACCCTTTTACTTCTCCTCCTTATTTTATCATAAACACTTACATATCCTTTCATCCTCTCCATTCCAACCCTCAACGAAGCGTATATCCTTCTTCTTCTCCTTGTTTTCATCAAGCACTCCTTCCTTTCTCCTTATGTTGGTCGTAACACCTACTCTCTTTTCTCTTCTTGAGTTGCCACAACATTTATCCCTCTTCTTCTCTTTGTTCTTTTGACCTATCCTTCTCTAAATGTCCATGCATGTATGTATGTTTTTTGTTATAAACTAAGCTTAGAAAGATCAAGTAAGGTAAAGATGTGAAACTTATTAAGAATCGGTGGATGGGTCAAGGTAGGAAGCAGTTTGTACAATTCTAGTTTCCTTTTCCTAGTCACCAAACTCCTAACCATAGAGTATATTGAAGATTTAAAGAAGAAATTCCTTTAAGTAAGTCATGACCGAACGTGTGTGTGTGTGCAAGTTCTCTTATTTTTATGATGTTTGAGGAAAAAGGACACGGTTGTCGAGTGGTTTATTTTGTTCATTTATCATATTAAGTATTATAAAACTATTTTGTAATTGGAAGTGAAATTATGGCTTCCATGTATGAATGGGTGTATCGAGATATTTCAGATATGTATATGTGAGCAAGTTGAGTGCTGTACTTGGTAGAAATTTGGCATGTTTGAATTAATATGTGAATAAGTTAAGTGTGGTATTCAGTGAACATCTTACATATTTGAATTTGATGAATGAGCCCGCATAATGACCACTTAAATTGCATGGGGTTGAGGTAGGTATTATGTGGTAATGTATGATAATATTATGGAATGATCATAATTCAAGAGATTACTCTTACTTGTGTTTCATGCTTATTTTCTACTACCATATATTTACCTAATGGAAATATATTCATTACTTGAAATGGTATGTGGCATGTGATAATTAGCTCTTATTTAGATCATATTTTTATTTATTTAAGGAGGTACATTATTAGCTTGCGATAATGTGTAAATTGAGGGCTTAAATGGTTGAATTTTTAAGAATGTAATAGGTCTTTAAGAATATCTTTAAATCTACTTTATTGTGGTTTGAATTTCATTTTTCTTTGATATCATTTTCATACCCAAAAGGCGCTCGAAAGGTAAGTGGTTTCATAGGGGATAAAAATGAATGTAATGTAACAGCCTATTTGAATGCTTATTGCTTATCTTAATGAGTGAGTTTATAGATGTATAATATATGGTTTGAAAGCTTTATGAATCTATTTTTCAATTGTACAAGGATTTCTTTATTTGGAATTGAATTGCTTGACCAAAATGAATGAGAAAAGCATATTATTCCTATGATGAATGTGAAATACAGTTGTGTAATCTCTTAAGTTATACGTGTGAATTGAGTACTTAATGAGTAACTTTATGGACATACTATATATTAAATTAGATCTCACTAAACCTATTTTCTAATAATGGAAAGTTTATTAATTTGGTATTTAAATGGTTTATTAAAATATGAATCAAAAAGGTTGTTTCTTAAAGGTTAAAAGAAAATATTTTCTAAATAAACTTCCAAATTAACTATTTTAATTACTTGTCTTAATAAATTAATTAATATACATATAATATATTATTAGGAAGCTTCTTAAGCCTACTTTACTATGATATTAAATTTATTTGAATTCAATGAGATTTTCATTTAATAATAAAGGAAAATAATAAATTGGTTTTGGAATTTATTAAAAAGTAGTTTTATATAAAATTTTGAAATAACATAGGTATTAATTATTTAAATGAACGGATTTCTATGCGTATGATATACCATTTGAAAGCTTATTAAATCTAGTTTTCAATAACATAAAGATTATGTTATTTTGATATCGTATATTTCATATTTTGGCTCATGTAACATGATAGCTAATATGGGTAGTAATTGTATTTTTGAATACTATTATAATTTCTTTATTTGATATCATATTTTAGTATGTGAATTGACTTGGTATGCATAAATGATTGTTATATAGTGGTGTGTGTATATATATATATATATATATATATATATACACACACACACACACATACACTATAAAGTGATTACTAAAGTGTTAATTATGAATGATTTATAATTGTATTCAATCTTTTTATTAAATATGAACATTGTATTATGATTTATGTGGTTTTGAGGACATTCAATGGATACCATCAAGCAATTTAAACAAAGGGAAAGTGATTGCATGTTTATACGAGTATTCCTCGATCATTAAATGATCTGTAATGGAATATCATTTATAATATAATACAATGTCATTAAATGATTGTTCATAACATTATATTATGCACATTCATTATTTTATAATCATGAATGCATCATCATATCAAGCATGACATGGCATATCATGGAGAAATAAGGAAGGAGGACAATTAGTAAAAGTGAGGAAATGTTTAATGAGACTATATTGGGGTATAAAATGGATTTCCATATGAAATCAAATGGAAATAAAATGGGTTCCTATTTATTGAACCACAGAAATGAAAGACCCAATACGAAAATGTGCACAATTGAAAAAGGGGCCAATGAAATGAAAAAATGGCAAATGAAAAAGCAGAGGGAGAGTGCAATTCATAAATTGCATTCTCAAAGGCATACTTCATCGCATTTAACATTTATTGATGAAGTAATATTTTGGAATATTATAATTACTATTATACTATGAATGAATAATGATTATATAATGAAGTTCACATGTAAACCGTAAAAAGTGGTTACAAGTGATAATGCTATACGATTAATGGTGTATTTTATTATTGAATGGAATTAATGTTGGAACATCTTGATTATATTGAAATGATGATTCTATGATATTATGTGAATATTATGTTGTTTATGATTATTTATTTTACTAGCACCATTGATTTTTATACTCAACATTTGTTAATTAATGAACGCAGGTACTAGTGGCATAGGAGAGCACGGGACATAGTAATATCAGTAGTAGGTCCCTGAGATAGTGATTTTGGGTAAAGGACTTAGACTCTAAGGTAGACTCCTACTTCTCGATTTTCATGCGACTTACTCTTTTTGTACTATTGGCAGTAAAAATAGTTGTAATATATAAACTGCTATGTTTTGTATCCTATGATGTAAATATAACGATACCACCAGGGATGTCCTTAAATGAATGAAGTAATGTTTACTTGTTTTTACTATTTAAAAGTGTGGAATGAATGCATGCCTATCTTATGATATAATCCTACTTTACAGGTTTACAAAATGTTTATATAAATTAAGAAGTTGGTAATCAAGCTACGGGAGCATGTTACACCGCTGTAGGCATGACATGTTATCGTGGTATCAAAGCTATGGTTTAGCTTAATTTATGATTGTATTTACTGCCAAAGTAGAAGTTATAGGAGAAGGAGTTCTGTTAGCCCATGCTACTAACAAAGGTTATTTTTTTTTATATATTGTTTCAGAATAATCATTATGATAGATAGAGCAGTGATTATTTATGAAGAAGGTGGGGGTAATTTTAATCTGCAGGAAAGCATATCTGAGGCTAGTAATCAAGCAGAGGGTGAGCAGAGACAAGGTGAACAGGGGGAACAAGCAGAGTGAGTGCCACCTGTTGAACAGCTTGCAGTTGCTAGAGTAGACCCTATAGTTGTACAGTTTGCATAGTTCCTTCATACTCTTTAAGGATAGCTTGAACAGGTTATGCTAGCTTTACCTATAGTTATTCAGAGAGAGGAACCAAAGCAGGAATTTAAAAAGCTGAGCACTTATGGGGATATAGATTTTTTGGGGACTAATAACCCTTATGTGGTTGAGATATGGCTAGAGCATACATAGAGGGTACTTTGGTAGATGAACTATTCTGATGAGCTGAAATTTGAGTATGCCATTTTCTTGCTCCCGGACGATGCTTATGAGTGGTGGAAGACTATTCCATAAGATTTAGCAGAGCATCCAGTTTTTTCTTGGGCAGACTTCCAGATGGAGTTCCAGTAAAAATGTGTCCCAACTGCATATACTAATCAGAAATTACAATAATTCTTGGGATTAAGATAGGGAAATTTATTAGTAGCAGAATACGAGCGAGAATGCACCTCACTTTCTTATTATGCTGATAACATTTTAACTTCAAGGCAGGAAACGTGTAAGAGATTCAAGCAGGTTTAAAGCCCAAAATTAGATCTCTAGTATAGGGATTCAATTATGATAATTTCTCAGTGTTGATAGCAAATGCCTTGAGCCAAGAGTGTACGATTCAAGAAGAGGATAAGAACCGAGCTCGATAGGCTAGAAAACAACCCGGAGGCCCTATTTTTCTTTTTAGTTCACCAAAGAGGGGCAGATGTAGAAGGTCATTTATACCATAATCATCTAGATTTAAACCACTGGCACCATGTAGATCTAGATTTAAACCACTGGTACCATGTAGAGCATAAAGTGGATAGTTTATTAGTCATAGTGGTTCTAAGGTAGGACTTTCATTATGTTCCACGTGTGGTAAATATCATTTGGGAGCTTACAGAATAGGGATAGGTTTATGTTATCATTATGAAGGTGCAGGACATTATGCTCGAGAGTGCCCTAATAGTAATGTGATGCCAGTTCATACAGTTGCTAAGGGTGGATCATATTAGCAGAATCCCATAACTTGATGATGACTAGAGTATCGTAGACTAATAATTCTAACAGAGGTGGAGGTAGAGGTTGAGGTGGCAGTGATAGACTTAGCAGTTAAGGTTTTGTTAACCAGACTGCATTAGCCCCAATACGAGTGTTGACCCTCACTTTTCACCATCGTATAATTTTGGATCTTTGTTAATTCAGCTAGGATTTAGTCCTTGATGTTGATCTCGATTATACATATAGGCCTCTCTGTCTTCTTCTGTGTGTTCTGATGCACATAACATTTCAGGACTGGTGGGGCCCTCCATGGCTCCTGGCGGGACCCGTCGCGTATTCTGAGTATTCTGTGCATGCAAAACACCCTTTCCCTATTACCTGCGCAAGGTAAACCGCCTGAAATGCAAAACATTGCATTTTTGGCCCCAGGCACTATTCATCATGAATAGTACATAGGTGGGGCCCACTAAACAGAAGCGGGGCTCGCAGCCCCCAATAGCCTATTCTGTGTATTCTGTACTTACAGAATACAATTCCATGTTACCTTACGCAAGTCATAAAGCTGGGCATCGCAAATGCCATCTTCTAGGCCCACTACGCGGTGGGGCCCACTTAGCAATAACAGGAGCCCGCTGGTCCTATTTCCTATTCTGTGTATTCTGTACTTACATAATACATTTCACACCTGCCTACGCGTGGTAGGATACGCAGAATGCAAAATATTGCATTTTAGACCTAGGTTACTTGTCGCACCCTGAATTTTGAGTCTCTCGGATCGATTAGGGCAAACCGGGTCTATTCCATCACTGTCTTGCCTTTACGGGCGTTCCTGGTTCACCCTGGTGCGGTTCAAGACTTGGTTTAGGGTTGCTTTGGGGCATTCTTATCATTTTGGCCACTTACCCATTCGGGTAAGTCAAGGGGCCGATTCGGGTATGCAACATACCCGATCGGGTATGTTGTTTACCCGAATCGCCTCCTAAAACATACCCGTTCGGGTATGTTCCCCCAATCTGTTATAATTTGAAATTCTGTTATTTTGACGGGAAGAACACTTTTGGTTAGGTTTTTGAATTTTCATTTTCTCTCAAATCAGAAAAGAACGTGATTTTGATCCTCATTTTTAGCTAGAAATTTAATTGGAATTAGTTAGATC
>CANYBF010765984.1:0-10425 GCA_948192965.1 Dalechampia spathulata
TTAATTATATTTGAACTGATGTTTAGACTTTATTGTAATAATCATTTTATAAATTAATTTTATAAATATTTATTTCTTACTTAATAATTTATTGATAAATATATTATATCATTTTATATAATTAAATATTATAATATAATGTAAATAATAATAAATTTATTGCATTACATTACATTGTTTGTTATATTAATTATTGATCTTATTACGTCATATCAAATATAACTTAATTCAAAATAAAGATCCTTCTAATGAAAAAACAATCTTATTATTAAATATTCAGGAAAAATAATATTTATTAGATTTCTTTGATTAAAAACAAAACTTGTTTGTTTGTTATTTAATTATTATTATCCTCAAGCTAAGAGAAACAAAACATACAAAATATAGGGATAATTTGTGAAGAAAAATTATTATAGAAAAATATTAATTTTTTAGAATATATCAGATTTAGTCAATATATAAAATTAATATCTTAAAATTATTTGTAATAAATACAAATTTAAACATCATTATTTCAAAATATTCATCTGCATTATTGGTCCATTGCCGCCTATCGTTAGCCACCACTTTTGACTGCTATAGTAAAAAAATTAAATAAATAAAGCATCAAACTTCAAAATAAAAATACTCAAATAAAAAAAGTTTAAACAAATAATATATTTTTTATTTTGAAAATGTATTAGTTATTTTATCATGTTTTTATTGTTTAATGTTTAAAAAAATGTTTATATCTAATAAATATTATGAAATATGATATATATGCATTATATATATCATAAGCTATATGCAATAGATATATATCTATTAATTATATATGATAGATAAGTTTATCTATTAAAATATATCAATAATAAAAATAATAATAAAATTGATAAATTGATATATATATTATATAATAACAATAATAACAAATAGTAGTAAAACAATGAAATATTAAAAATTAATATATATGATATATAATGGTAATAAATTTATTTATCGAATTATATCAAATAATACAATAACAAAAATAATATTAAAGCAATAAAATTATCTAAAATTACATATATAATAGATAAATTTATCAAACATATGATATTTACTAATAGATAAACTTTATTTATCAAAATATATGTTATAATATAGTAATAAAAATAACAATAAAATAATAAAATAATCAAAACAAATATAAGAGCATTCAACTATTAAATAAATATAAATATAATAAAAAATAAATACTAGTAATATTGCTCACAAAAAAAATTCAAAAGAAATGAAAGAAACAAATGAAGAAAGAAGAAGAATTTCAGATGGTGATAGATGAACAAACTATAGACTAATAATGAATGGCCATAATAAATGATAAATAGTGACAATGAATAATGATAATAAACGATAAACTTTAATTTTTGAAAAAAATAAAAAGAGAAAAAAATCTTTATAAGAAGAATAATATAATAAAAAAATTATATTATAATATTTATTATTTAAGTAAATTAATATATTTATAATTAGTTTCTATTTTGGAGTAAGATTGTTAATAATTGTAAAAGTTTTATTATTATTTAAATTAATATTTATAATAACTTACATGAAAATTTGATATTTTAATTAATTTTTTTATAGTAATTTGAAATATATTAAATTTTTTTAAACTCTATCTTAGTTTTGTTATATTTTATTTTAATTAATATTATTTAATTATATGTTATTTTTTAAATTTGATAAAAAAATAAAATGTAACTTATTTTCATTAATCATTATTTTATCATCATTAAAATATTTTAATTAAATTTTCTTTCACAATAAAAATACCATTAAAGTATATACGATGGATATACTTAACATATCATTAATCATATTTTATTTTTAATAAAAAAAATAAATATTTTATAGAATTAATTATAATATTAATTTAATTTAATTATAAAAAATTAATAGTTTATTTAAAATCAAATTCATTTAATATATATTAAAAAAATTTAAGTAAATATTAGTATTTATATTAAAATATTAAAATAGAATTATTTTAGTAAAAATTAATATTTATATATAACTAGAATTGTAGTTTATCATTTTAAGAGATGAAAACCTTTTGTTTTAAACTTGTTAAAAAAATTTATTATATTTATTATTAGAATAAGTATAAAAATGATGGATTTTATTTTGTGTATATAATAATATCATAAATTTTTTTTAACAAAATATAAGTTTTTTTTAATTAATAATTTTCTCTATGATAAATCAATAATAAACATGAATTTTTTCACAATTTATAATAAATCAATATGAAACCTTTAAACAGCATTTGTTTTATAAATATTTTGAAAATTTTATTATGTTTACAAAATTTTTTCAACTTTTTAAATTTCTCAAAATTGTCATTATTATTATGCTAATTAGCGATCTAACTCCTTTATGATAATTGTGAGAAATTTCTTTTAAATGCAATTCATTTAATATTAAATTAATTTAATTTTAAATAGAGCGAAAAAACCCATAAAGGAATCAGTTGTAAAAGCACCATATGTTTAACCACCATACAGCGAGTCACATTTCCAATTGACTTTGGGGAAAATGCCACTTGCGAGCTTTGCAGTTTTGCTGGCAAAGTCAATGCAAGCCCACCACCAAATGTACCTTTTTCCCTTTCCTTTACCACGATCCAAACATGGTTTGAAGGAAATCCTTCGATACAAAGAATCATTCCACCGACCAGCCATGAGATTACTGCAAAATTCTTATTTTATTATGCACAGCAGTGGTTAAGTTGACTAACAATTTATTATTGCTATTATTATTATTATTATTATTATTATTATTATTATTATTATTATTATTATTATTATTATTTTGTTTTGCCATCATGGGGTGGGGAGAAATAAATAAAAAATTATTAAAATCACTTTATTTCGCTTATAAATTAAGGGAGAAAGAGATGAGAGGTTGCAGAGTAGCTTTCCATACAATACAAAATTGCATAACTCAAGTTGTGTCCCTAAGACATGAAGCACACTTACACTCTGTTCCTTCTCCTCTCTATTTCCTTTGTAAGTTTCTTTCTTTCTTTCTTTTCGTTTTAATTCTCATTTATCGATTATTCTAATACTAATCAAGTTTCGTTTGATGGAAATATATAATATAACATCAATAATATGTATATATGTTTTACTTTTATTGTACAGTTTATTGATGTCAACTGTGCGAGAAAACAAGGGGCCGAGGAGTACTGGAAGAAAGTAATGAAGGATGAGCCAATACCAGCAGCAATCGAAGGCTTGCTGGTTGAAGAGGATGCAACGACTTCCGCCTCTCCATCAAGTGTTGGATCTAGTTCAAAAAGAAAAACCCATTTTGCTAAGAACTTTGATACCAGATCTATTGCTGTAATATACGCCAAACCTGACGAATTCAAGAAGAAATCTAGCAACAAATTCAATGAACATCAGACGAAAGAAGAAGAAGATAAATCCTTTAGTAAGACAGCAAGGAAAGTTCCCACACATAACAAGCAATCATAAGCATTAGATATATACGTATATGTCTATGTATGTATATGTGTAATGTATGCATGAACTTTTGACTCAATCATCATCATGAGTAGAGAAGGCATAATAACAAGTTCAGTTAAGTTTCATGTATGCAGAAATGGTTGTGGGTTATATTTGAATAATTAGATGTTGTCTGTTAAGAAGAAAATAAGCACATTTTTCTTTAAATCTTTACAGTAAAAATTTCTTATTTATTTATTTGAAAATATTAGTATTTTATTTATTTTTTTTATCGATTCAATTGATTCTAAATTATAATTAATATTAAAATTATTTATCACTTTTCTAATCCAATCTTTCATCATTATTTTTAAGTAAAAAAATCAAAATTATGAAAAATATAAATTAAATTTTGTCATTTTATTTCTATTTAAAGAGACAACCATCAACTTATTAAAAAATTAATTCATTTAAAAAATATACTAAATTAATATAAAAGATAATATAACAGAGATACCGTATCAAATAAAACTGTTTTTTTTAATGATGGGATAAAATCGATGCTATTCAAAAATCAAAACAAAATAATAAAAAATATAAAAATTTGAATAAAATAAGCAGTTAGTCCTAATTTTCCAAAAAGGCTTGTATACAAAAATTTAACTCAAAGGGGCAAAATTTCAAACAAATTAAATGCATTTCTAGAAAGACCGGATAGACATTTGCACTTGCTACGTTTAGTCAATCTTTGTCTAATATCAAATCAAACTAAACAACGACGAAATTCATGAAGAAAATGGCTGTGCTTCTGTAGAGTATTGGCACCTCACCTGAAGCCTGCTGATCGGTGTGTTGTAATTTTGAAATAATTTGTGTTAAAATAAAATAATTATATTTTTATATAATAATATATAATTGTTTTAATTTACTATATCAATAACCTTTGCTTTTACTGAAAATTAGTTTTGATATGTTTAATTTTTAAATAGAATAATTCCATATGTCATTTATGAATGTATGTATATTTATATATGTTTATGTGTATCTAAAAAAATTGTATGATTCAGAAAAATTAATATTTTTATAAAAAAATCTTTCATTATTAATTATTGTTATTTTTTTTTTTTGGATGAAATAAGAAATTGCATTAACGAAGAAGGTTTGAGTTACAAAGCATAACAATCTCCTTAGGAGGAGAGATAACCCGATAAGAAGCAATTTACAGTTAACTATTAATCTAGCAATTGTATATGCTACACCGTTGCACTTCTTAGTAAAAATCCTCCAAATATTTAACATGTGGCTTCAACAAGAAGGATTGATGAACATTTGCTAAACCTACTTGACTTAACACTTTCAAGAAAGAAGCATTCGAATTAAACTTAAAATATCCAAGAGGAAGATAAATCATATTCGAACTTACATTAATAATTTAGTCAGGATGAAAGACAAGCTGATCCAAATTATTATCTAACTTCGTGGTATTGATGAATTCATATCGATAATCGATTTAATATGATTTGATTAGACACCTTTGAAAATAAAATCATTCTTCCGAATGAACCAACATATATAAAATCATTATTACGGTATGAAAGTGAAAACTCATTGAAGATAGGCATCAATCAAACTTGAAAGAGGGGAGTCCTATTGATCCAAGATTGGGAAGAAGCAAACCAAACTGCCTTTGCATGTGGGGATAATAGAAGATGTTCCACAGTTTCCTTGGTAGACAAGCACAAATCGCACATCCGTGAAAATCATTTTATACGGGTAGAAAGAATAAACTCGCTACAAGCTAGCAATCATTTGTAACGAGGTTGAAACGTTGAATTTGAGAATCCTGCAAATGAGACAATAATCAAAAAATTGATTTAGCCAAACATATGTCTGTTTTATCATAATATTAAACCAAGCAGTATGCATATAAGGAAAAATAGCTTCCACCAGCTAATAATATATCATAATTGCATGTCAAATTGTCAAAGATCATCTTCGGAATAAAGTTCAATTTCCCCTTAAACTTCTAACTGAAGTTTAATTTGCCCTTTTGATATTTTTTGCGTCAAATTATCCCTTTCGACATTTTTTTTAGCCAAATTACCTTAAATTTAAAAGTACCATTCAATTTACCTCTTTGGATCTTTTTAGCTAAATTATCCCTTAAATTTATAATTTTCACTCAATTTAATCTATTAAATTAAAAATTAAATGAATAAATTTTTTTTATTCTTAAAAGTAATTATCATATGCTAAAAAATTTTGAAAACAAATTTTATAAAAGTATATTCATAATTTTAAGATTTTTATAAATTATATAGCTTTTTCATATAATTTATATTGTTTACGTAATTAAGTTTTATTACTTAAATAAAAAGATACTCATTTATACGTAGCATTATTTATATTAAAACTAAATAAATAACTATTTATATTTTAATTGAAATTAAAAAATGTTAAATACAAATTTAATAAAAAATATTTATTTGGCATGTACTAAACTTAATGAGTGAAAATATTAAATTATATGACAAAATTGTATATTCAATAAAAATAATAAATTATGAATGTATTTATATTGAATCTTCTTTAAAGTTTTTATATTAGTTAAGGGTCAAAATAATGATTTTTTCTAATTTTTTAGTTCTTTAAGTTTAATTGAGCCAATTGGAGGAAGACTTTAACCTAAAAAGACCAAAAGGGCAATTTAAAACTTTTCTTATAAATTCAAGGGGTAAATTTGACTTTATTCCATCATCTTAAATAGTTACTTTTTAATATTTATGATATTTTGAACAAATTATTCTTATTTTGTTAAAAAAAAGCCATTAGCTTTCTTTATGTTTTTACGTGGTAAAGATTTTATAAATAAAATTTTGTTATATTTATTTTTATTTTAAGCCTTATGATATGATTTTTTAATCCTTTGTGATTCATATATTTGAATAATAGAACAACATCCAATCCATAAATTATGAAAATTTGTTGCATTGAAAGAATATATGTTATATTTGGTATCATTCTTTAAAGTTAGAAAAAACACTTTTAGATTTATTTAAATTAATTGTTTGATTTTACCTTTTTTAAAAGCATATATTTACCTAATTTTTCTAAATATTATTTTCCAAAAATAATTTTAATAAAAATAAAAAAGGTCTTTAAACCCATTTTATTTTTACCATTTATAACCTAAAAGAAAGAAAATTAACCATTAATTTAATGAGTAATCAACATTAAATTTAATTAGTAAAATAAATTAAAATTGTCAGAGGTGGTTTCCGCAATGTCCAATGATTGTGTAATTGAAATTATACGATCCAAAATTATAAAAATGGTAGACCCTATTAATTCCTCCCCTCATTCTCTGACGTTCCCAATTCATTCAATTGTCTTCAGTTCAGCCGTATCTACTGGGTTTGATGTGATCCTCTGTTAGAGAATTGCCTTGAGCTCTACTGTTTTGATGTGATCTTGATCTCAATCCATTGAAGAATCACTCTTTTTTGCTGTTGGGTTTCTGGGTCTTCGTTATTTTCTCAACGCGGCCAGGTTTTAACCACACTCTCTCTCCCTATTTGCAATAAATTCAAAACTGACCATTTTTTTACAAAGTTTATGGAAATGCACGAGACTGCTGAGATTTGACTCTATGCTTTGAATTTGGTTGGGTTGATATCTATTTGTTGGTAAATTTGCTGGATTCTTAACATTGGATTTTTTTTTATGGTTATAAAGATATTACAATTGTTGATTCATAAATTGAGTCACTAAGTTTCAATTTCTTGGCTCTCAATGTCATAACTTAAAAACGTTATTCTTTGAATTTTTCTTTTCATTATTCTATGAACAACCATTGACGTGTATGAATTTGTTTGTATGGATTCTGAAATACTGCATACTTATGATGACGTTATTTCAGTTACATTTGCAGTTCTGGAATCGTGTTATGGGAATCAGCAAAACGGAAATAAACTTAACGAGGTTGCTTGCAGCTGCTCCTCAGCAACAAAATCAAGCAAAACTAGTACATGTATGTTTCATATTCGAATTGAACTATCTATTATATATATAAATAGTGGTGGCTTTGATTTGTAAAATCTTAGTCATGTAATTGCGTTGGCAGTTTAGTTAGTACCATGACTGCATTCAAATCCATGGTTTTATTATCTTCATCTGGGAATTTGATTGTTTCAAGTGTTTTGCTGATTATGTTAATGATTGAACTTTTCAGTATGTCGCTACCTTACGAGAACAACTGGAACAATTGGCTGAAGAGAGAACTCCTGATGGCTTACCGAGGTCTTTCTGTTCTTTCCTTTTTCTTTTTCCCTTTAATGCGATTTCTTGAACTTTTTCTTGCGTATTTAGTGGAACTGAATGTTGTGAGGCTTGTTCAATCTATCTATAATCACAAATTAACGGTTTTTCTTTGTCATCTGTGTCAAATTGTTTCCCTTTGCGTTAAGCTTTGGATATGATTATAGCTTTTGCAATGTCTTAAAAAAACTCAATGTTTCTTGTTTGTTTCCTGATCATATCAAGCCTTAAGCTTCTTATGTAGCAGTTGTCTTAACTTCATTTTCAATGCCACAGAGTTTCAAAGGCCAAGGTGAATGATTATTCAGATGAGATAGAAGCCATTGCCTCAAAAATAGCTGCCCCACAAGTATGTCATGTTACTTGAAGATTAAATTTGTTGTTTACCTAAGTCTTGATTTGTGAGGTTCAAATTTATGTCTTAGGTAAATATATGGTTAATGTTTCATTTATTTGTTCCTCCATTTTCTCTGCTATGCATTTTAATTAGAGCATTGCAAATATAAACAAATACATGCGTGTTGCAATTTTTGTTTTACTAAAAATTGCTCTTTTTGCTCATAATTTATTTAGAAGATGCCATACATGCATGTGCTGGCACCAACTTAATTTCTGTCATGAACATTGTGAGCCTTGAACGGAAAATGAAGTTGTCTGAATAAATGCTCCTAATCATGTGGGATAAATTTCATTTGTTCTTCTATCTCTTCCTAAATGCCGAACACTATCAAATCTCTCCATTTGCTCATAGGAAAGCAGTCTTTTATTGGTAATTTTTGTTTCTAGGAACTGAATCTAGTGTACTTATCAATAGACGATCCGTCATTATTTCTGCACTTTAATCTAGTGTATTTTCACTATTTTTAATTCATTGTCCTTTCTGCCTTAACTGTGCCCCCTAGCCTTTTTAATAATAATTACTTAAATTGTCTGGGATTTTTTTGGGGCTGGTGACATTGTCGTGCCCCTTCTTATTGGCATGTCCTTATGCAAGCGCTAGCATGCAGATATATAAGACATTCATATATAAATTTGATGATATAATCTTTGCTAGTTAATTAATGAATTGTTGTTACTACTTTTTTTGTGATCTAATTGTCAAACATTTCTTACCTGAGTAATTCTTAGTCTGATATTCAGATAGCAGAAGAGGCTTCTGCTGACAGTCCTAAAGAAAATCCTAATGCAGACGGAGAAGCTCATTTTCCCTCTTCTCCTGGCTTGAGAAGAAGATTTGTGTAAAGTTAGATTTGTGGAACCTCGCAATTTATGCTACATTTCTCTTGTCATTTCTCCTATTTAGTACTGTAGGTTGTTTCATTTGAATCATATGACTTGTTAAACTGGTTGAGCCCAAATAACAATGGCAGAAATCGTGACACTACTCAAGTTGATTCCTCATCATCTGTCCAACTGGATAATGCTGCAAAAGCACACATTGAAAAGCACAGGTGTTCAGATTTAAAATTTGGGTTATGTTGATTTCAAATTTTTGCAGTAGTGCGTTTTATAAATTATTGTGCACTTGCGTGTTCAAATCAATTTTATAAGCTTTGAATGGCTTTTTGCATTGCATGAACGTTGAATGACTAGTGTAGCATTTCTTTTTGATGATCACTTGATCGTTCCCCCATTTGTGTCTATGCTGAAATCAATCATAGAAATTTAAAAATTAACTTCTTCCATCTTTTAATTGTTGTATGTTCATGTGACAGAAAGCTCCAAGAGGACTTGACAGATGAAATGGTGGGGTTGGCGCAACAACTCAAAGAGAGCAGTCTCTTGATGAGCCAGTCCCTGCAAAACACTGAAAAGGTAACAGCTCTTATTGCGTTTTATCATCAACATTTGACCATGGTGTCTTCTTTTGCTCCATAATCGCGATATTGAGCTTGTAGAAATTCATTTGGTCATGTAGTTCGAATTGTCTTTCTGTTCATTACAAATCCAGTTTATTACCATGTTATTCTAGCACTCAATTCATATGTCCACTGTTTTACCACGCTTTCATTTTCTTTCTGAAGAATTATCCATATCATCAGTGGTGTCTTGAATTCAGTCTCCAGGGTTAAAGACATGGATGTCTTTAAATATGATTATTATGCAATAAAGTGGCTTGCATGAGATTTCTCTTATCGAGGTGGGAGAAATGTTTCTTTCATGTTTAGCCATCATTGTAGTTGTTCTTGGAGCCATGGGAGGCTGCTACTCTGTTGCAGGTCGTGTGTTTTAGACTTTGAGCCTGTGACGTTTTGTTATGAATGCAGATACTTGATTCAACTGAAAAGGCTATTGAGCAGAGCTTAGCTGGCACTGGTCGTGCCAATGTCCGAGCACTGGAGATATACTCGAAGAGTTCCAAGACGACATGCTTCACATGGCTTGTGATGTTTGTAATGACATGCATTTTCATCATGGTTGTACTTTTGATTCGCGTTACATGAAGTGTTCATGGCATAAGCAAAGCTATTCAAAGATGGTCATTTTACAAAGCTACAGTTTTACAAAATTCTCAGCCTTATAGAACCAACTGCCATCTTTCCAGTCTCATAATTCCCCCGTTAGATTGTGAACAAAATCTCAACAGGCTTCTGGAGTCGTTGAGATTTGTCCCTTGTTAATGTTATGATGTAAAGTA
>CANYBF010766056.1:0-12349 GCA_948192965.1 Dalechampia spathulata
CATACTTAGCCGATTTTACCTGATTTTCCTGCAAATACTTACAAATAATCCTCAAAAGTATATTTTGGGACTTCTTCAAAATAATATTAGATAAAACCATAAAACATACATAATATTAAATAAAACTTAAAAGAAACTTAAAGCTAAACACATAAATAACATATTATTTAGACTAATATAGACAATAAAATAGCAAGTGATCAAAATGTTATACACAAACTCAAGTCCATTTAGTCAACATACAAGACACATATTTATACTTTTAATGCAATATACACTCAATATACACAATTGACATGCTTATTGCCTCCTAGAAGAACATTGCAGCCTAACCATGTCATAACTCACCTTTGCATGGAACCAAACCTCATTTTCATCATCTAAAAACATAATTCAATCATGTTTTCACATAAACTCAAGGGTTATACAATTTTTTCCCTTGAAATAATGAATAGTTGAATAGTCCTCAATTCAATAGTGAGTTTAGAATTCAAATTCCAACACATTCAATTAACCTTCAACATATCAAACCCTATAAATGCCTTTAGACATCATTAACATACTTGAAGCAGCAACCAAAGTGACATCAAATTCAACAACCTAACTTTCCTATCTTCCACTAAACAATTCAAATCTTTCATTTACACATAATCAACATAACCCTACAATAACTCTCCTCTTCATTTAAAATGTAAGAAAGCATAAAGAAGAAGAAAAGGACATGTACAAAGTGTATAAAACACTAAAGTAGTATGAAAACTGAATTTTACTCATGATTGTACCTTGGAATTCTATGTTTCCTCCTTAAATCATATGAAACTTAATTTTGACCATTTTAAAGAAGGAACCAATCAAATGAAGACATTTGGTAAGCTTATCTGACCTTACTTAATCCTTTTATTTCTTCTCCCTTTAATACTCATTTTTACATCATTTTCATATCATGCTTACAAAAGAATTGCACTTACCATGCATCATATTAACATGGACATAAGTCTTATATTATATGGTTTCCAATGCTAACCTTAACTTTCCATGAAATGTCATTTATGTCCTAACTTACCATTTAACATACCATTGCTTCTAACTTTACCGTAACTTATATTTAAACATTTTAGACTTTATTTATCATTTAATAACATGTTAAATTTGCCAATGCATCACTTTACACATATAAATTCTATCATAGGGCTTCATCCAAAGCATTCCAAATTTGCATCTTTAGTATATATTCCCTACTTTAATCATCTTTACACTTTCTTTTCATTTCTTCATCCATCAATTTCATATCATATGGAATTCCTTTATCTAATAAGCATTTCATATCACATTCATCATGTCAAAGCATTCATGCACCATATCATATTTATGTATTTCATACACTAATCAATCATTCACTATAACGTATGTATAAAATGCATGCACATAATGATGTTGTGTATGTATGGATATGAAAAAATTAATTATTATATGCAAACAGTTGTGTAATAACGTGGGAGAAACCTCAATTAGTGGCTCAGAAACAACTTTTGGAAGAAGGCCTCGTATTGTAATTGGAAGCAAATATAGTAAATGAATATGATAATCATGACTTTTCAATCAGATAATCTTATTCTCTTTAACATTCACATAATGTGAAATGTTAAATAAAAACCCATTAGGAACTTTTAACTGCTTCAAGAAAACATAGAATGCATTTTTGTCTTTTGTAAGTAGTATATATGATGCAACAGGTAACTCAAGCTTATCTTCATTTCATATTACATGCAACTGTGATCTTATATTCATTTCTTCTAAGTCAAGACAAATGTTCACATCATCCTCAATCTTCCATTTAACATTCATTATTCTTCTAAGCACATTATCACATATATTTTTCTCAATATGCATAATATCTAAATTATATCACAGTAAAAGAGCATACCAATATTAAAGTTGAAAGAATACACTTTTCTTATTGTAGTTGTCACCTCTTTCATCATGTGAATTTGTTTTCCTTTTACTAAAATATCTACTTAAAGTGATCCCTTCAAGGTCTTCAATTTGATTAATGATTTCATCACCAGAAAATAGGTCTTGAAGGTAACCTTTACTCCTTGATTCCATCAAATGAATCCTTATCGTGACACCACTTACATGTAATAGGAATATATAATCGATGACCATATAATGATGCTTTCTACCATTTTTCAATCTCAAAGAGAATGTTTACTTATTACAACAAGGACAAGCCATTTTATGTTTTGTACTCCAATTTGACAAGTTTACATAAGCCAAAAACTCGTTAATAGTCCATAATAAAGTTGTTCTCCATTTAAAATTTTATTGAATTGAAGCATCATTTATATATATGAAACTTCTCATAAATCTTACAATTCCTCAATTAAAGGTTGAAGATAAACATCAATTATATCATCGGGACCATCTGGACTATTTATAAGCATTGAAGAAATTAAATTAGATTAATCTATGCACATCCAAGGAGGAAAATTATATCGCATTAGCATTAATTAAGTCATCTTTCAAGAACTTTAGCAACATACTAAATGACTCATTGCTCCATCAACCAAGACTTTTAATGTGTAATAACTTTACTATTGTTGATAACTTATAACATCTTAAACCTTCATATAATGGTATTTCTAAATCTCTTAGAAATCTATAAAATTTCTTTGTCTCACCATTTATGTCTTCATTATGCATAGAATAACTTAAACATTCAGGTTTTACATTATGATGGGATGCAGCCAAATTCAGAAACATATCATAAATAAGATCTCTGGTTTCCTCGTTAGTCTTATCTTCCTCTAATTCATCCTCATCATTATCTAATTATGAATCATATTCATCCAACTTTTCCCCATGATGGCATTAAAATGTATAACTTGGAAAAATTCCATAAACCATTATATGAGAATTGACCATTGTAAGTTTTCTTAAATAAGTGTTATTGCACGTTAAACAACGATGTCAAATAGTATCTTTTTTAGTTTTCTTTAAAGTATACTTTTAAAAATTATTGAATGTTGAATTAATATGATTCATAAAGATGATCATCATTCAACTTCATCCAATCTTTATCTGGTGCCATTATCCTATAAATTAAACTAAACTAATCAAAAGTTCATGATGGATACATATTTTATAGGTTATTTTATCTTATAACCACTAGTGATTACTAAATTTAATCAAGTTTATGTCATACAATAATTGCATATTCAATAAGTTTTAATGTTTTAGTTCTTTCACACACTCTTTCATAAATAAATAAAATAAAGTAGTTAATTAAGTTTGTAAGAAATAATAAAATAATAACATGATAACAACTACAAATTAACAAGAAACAAAAATACATGAACATATAAGTTATAATCATGGATAACAATATTATTTAAAATTCATTAAGCTTGCTTTCATAATAGAGAAACTAAGTATATTTAGTTTTGTTTATCAATTTATGTTATGAACTTCTATTCATGTTCCTATCTTTACACTTTATTTTAATTTTAAAATGGTACTTAAATTAATCATATCTATTGCAAATGTGTTTATTATTTGCATTCTAAAGATTTGTATGGTTTGCAAAATTTACGCAAGCTTATATGGTGTATAGAAAACTTTTTTTTTCTATACAAAATTTACGTAAGTTCATATGGAGATGGGGAAAGGTATGACCTCCACTAAAGGATTTCAGGAGAAACCATTCACCATCTGCAGAGGAAGAAAAGGAGGAAGAGGGTAGGAATTAGGGTTTCAGTAGTTAATTTATGTAGTTTTCTCTATGCTTTACATTTTTCTTCTTGTATTGCTTTAGCCATGAGTGGCTATTCACTTTTATTAGGATTGTGCGTGTTTTAACATTACTATGAATGTTAATTTTAAAGATTGGTTTTAAAAATGAAATCTATGCTTTATGATTACAACGAGAGTTGGATTATAGAATGCTCGTACATTGAGAAATGGCAAATCTAAAGATTAGCTTCTAAACAATTTCTTAGGCTCTGTATCGGTAGCGAGAGTTGATTTATGGAATGTTTATTCATTCTGGTTATGCTGGTATGTATGAGAGATCTACATGCTCTTAGTTCTTGTATGATTAGTTAATAGTTTCCCCAATTGGAGGACCCTAATTATGACTAAGGAATTCTGAAAGGTTTGAGTTAAATTTAGTTAGTTTCACCTCGAGAGATGGTTATTCATGCTGTTGGATATCTTAAGTAGTAATTAGCACATGACTATTGTTCTAGTTTGATGATAATAATTTCAAATCCTATGTTTCTTATCATTGTTTCATCTTCTTACCACTAATTCCATTTTGCCTCCTCATTTACTTATCGTTAAATTAGCTTACTTCCAAATGCCAAACCATTATCATTGCTTAAACAAACTAGAAATTCAAGTAGTGGTGGATAGGCCATAAATCCTCGTGGTATCAATATCTTACTACAACAATCTATATGCTTGCAGTGCAGTAGTCATAAAAATTGTTGTCGTCTAACTAGCGATCAAGTTTTTGGCACCGTTGTTAGGGATTTGTGTGTTTAACATCACTATAAAGAGAGTAAAGTTTAATTTAAGTATTTATTGTATTTTTAATCTTTTGTTTGAGTTATGTAGGTGTATGAGTAGGAGAACCAAGAACTCGCAAGCACCATTGTTAGAAGCTTGTGAAAATCAAACAAGGCTTGAAAGAGAGAACTAAAGAGTTGCTCAGGAAAGAGTTGTGCAAGAAAATCCAGTAGAAATGGTAGAAGAACAGAGAACTTTGATGGATGTGGTCAGATATGGTTTTTATGCTAAGCAACAGAGCATAATGAGACCAGCCGTAGCAGCCAAAAATTTGGAGATCAAGCTAGCTCTCCTACAAATGTTGCAGTCCTTTGTACAGTTTTTTGGTTTATCGAATAAGGACCCTAATGCTCATATTTTAAATTTTCTAGAGATTTATGATACTTTCAGGTACAATGGAGTGACATAGGATACTAAAAGGCTAAGGCTATTCCTATTCACATTGAGGAACAAGGTGAAAATTTGGTTGAACTCATTGATCCCAAGGTCAATTACAACTTGGGACCAACTTGTGCAAGCATTTATAGCCAAATACTTTCCCTTAGTAAAGACTGCAAAAATCATCAAGGAGATCACTAACTTTAAGCAAATAAATAGTGAATCTCTATATGAGACATGGGAAAGGTTTATGGAACTACAAAGGAAGTGCCCTCATCATAACTTACCAAGCGAGTTACTACTACAGACTTTCTACAATGGAGTAAATACAACCACTAGAGGGACCATCGATGCAGTAGCTGGAGGATCCTTGATAAAGAAGACTATAGAAGCAGTATATGAACTCCTAGAAGAAATGGCAGCTACCAATGCACTATAAGCATCAGACTGGTCAAGAATGGTAATTTAAGAATAGAAATGTGTTTTATCACTTGATGTTGTTAGAGCTTTACAGGCTAAAGTTTCAAATTTGACAAAACAATTTAGTAACTTGTTAAAGGTATCCAGTTCATGCAAGCTGTATGGACAATCAAGACATGCGGTGAATGAGTGCAATGCATGTCAATTTTGTAGGCAACATACCGCAATCCATAAGAAGATAAGGTAACAATCCTTACTCCAACACATATAATCTGGGGTGGCAAAACCATCTAAATTTTTCTTAGAGTAACAATGTAGGAAATGTGCAAAAGGCACAACAACCAGCACCTCCTCAACATAACAATTTTGAGTCCAAGATGGAGAAATTCATGGAGATGTTGGGAACAAAGTTGACTAGCCTGAAGGAATCACAGAAAAGAATGGAAGCCAAATTCGATCAAATCACAAAGAACCATTCATCCTCCATCCATGACTTAGAAGTACAAGTGGGGCAGCTGGCAATAGCAATAGTGCAAAGGAACCTTTAAGGACTTCCAAGTAATACTGAACCGAACCTCGAGGAGCAAGTAAATACAATTCAACTAAGGAGTGGTAAAGAGCTGGTCAATAAAGGTAAGGAACCTCTTAATATTTAGGATGAATGCAAGAATGAGGAAAGAGGGTAGAGTAGTTATGAAACTGGGCCTTCTCAAACACAGACAGAGGCTAAAGGAAGTCACTACCACGATTATGGAATTGAGTCCAGGTAGAAGAGAAATGAGAATGAGCAAGGGCCGAGTAAGCATATGCCCCCCATTCCATTTTTACAAAGATTAGTGCAACATAAAGTAGATGAAATGTTTACTGAATTCATGGAGAAACTAAAAAAACTGAGAATTAATGTGATATTTGTTGAGATGATTCAAGATATACCTAAATATGCAAAATTTTTAAAGGATATCGTAGCACACAAATGCACTATAGATTATACACAACCAGTTTTGTTATCTAGGAACTGTAGCTCAATAGTTTTAAGTAAAATTGTATCTAAACTACGAGATCCTAGAAGTTTCATTATTCCATGTAAAGTAGGAGATTTGGTATTTAACAAGTGTTTATATGGTTTGGGTGCAAGTATCAACTTGTTGCCATATGCTATCTTTCAGAAACTAGGTATTACAGAAATCAAGACTACTTCTATGGTGATTCAGCTGGCAGATCAGTCAGTGAAGAAACCACTTGGGATCATCGAGGAAGTTTTGGTAAAAGTAGATAAGTTCATCATTCTAGTAGATTTTATGGTGCTGGACTACAATGAGGATGTCAATTGCCCCCTGATTTTAGGAAGACCTTTGTTGAATATGGGGAGAGTATTAGTTGATGTACATAAAGGAAAACTCATTCTTTGAATCAATGATGAGCGAATAGAGTTCAATATGAGGAAGGCAATGAAATAACCAATGAAGGGTGAGGTATGCATGAGGTTAGACATCATTGATGAATGTGTATCCACTGTCATGAATGAAGAGGTGCAGAATGTCACAATAGAGGAAGGGACTGAGGTAATAGGTGAGGAAGGTAGTGAATCACCTAGAACATAACAACTAGTAAGAAATGCTAACCCTACTCCTCCTTTAATTGAGAAACAACCTATTTTAGAACTGAAAATCCTGCCAAAACATTTAAGGTATACTTTCTTAGGGAATAATGAAATATTACCGATTATTATCTCTAATAAGCTAACTTTGGCGTAGGAGGGCAAGCTGCTTAAAACGATGCAAAAACATATCTGAGTATTAGGCTAGTAGCTGTCAAATATCAAGGGAATCAATCCTGATATGGTCATGCATAGAATACACTTGAAAGAGGGAAGCAAGCTTGTTCAGGAGAGGCAAAGGAGACTCAACCCCAATATGCAAGATATTGTAAAAAAAGGGGGTAATTAAGCTGCTGGATGCATGTATTATCTATCTTATTTTTTATAATGAGTGGGTGAGTCCTGTCTAATGTGTACTTAAAAAGGGCTACATGACTGTCATAGAAAATGAGAAGAAAGAATTGCTATCAACTAAGATAGTGACTGGTTGGAGAGTTTGTATAGACTATAGGAAGTTGAACACTACTACTAGGAAAGACCATTTTCCTTTACCCTTTATTGATCAAATGATAGAGAAGATATCAGGTCGCTTGTTCTATTGTTTCTTAAATGGCTATTCAGGATATTATCAGATTTTCATTTTGGCTCAAGATCAAGAGAAAATAACCTTCACATGTCCTTACGATACATTTGCTTATAGGCATATGCCTTTTGGTTTATGTAATGCACCTGCCATTTTTTGAGATGTGTGATTGCCATATTTGCTGATATGATTGAAGAATTTATGGAAATCTTCATGGATGACTTCTCAGTGTTTGGAGACTCTTTTAAGTCATGTTTGTAGAATTTAGAATGAGTCTAGAATTGATATGAAGAAATTAATTTGGTGTTGAATTTGGAGAAGTGTCATTTTATGGTACATGAAGGAATTATGCTTAGCCACAAGATCTCCAAGGAAGGTATTGAGATGGACAGAGCTAAAATTGAGATTGGTCTTTGCCTTTTGAGATTATGTGTGATGCTAGAGACTTTGGATTATGCTAGATGTATGATAGGGTAGAGAAAAGACAAGAAGTTGCATGCCATTTATTATGCTAGCAGAAAATTAACTAGACCACAATTGAATTATACCACAACTGAAAAGGAGTTCTTAGCAGTGGTCTTTGCATGTGACAAGTTTAGAGCTTTTCTTTTGGGATCCAAAGTCATTATTTTTACTGACCATGCTACTTTGAGATATTTGTTTGTAAAGAAAGATGTGAAGGCAAGATTGATTAGGTAGGTGTTACTATTGCAAGAGTTCAACATTGAAATCAGTGACAAGAAGGGAGCTGAGAATGCAGTTGCAGACATCTTTCACGAGTAGAGAATGATGATGAGGATGATGGTGAAGAGAGTAAGCCTATCAAGGAAGAGTTTTTGGATGAATCTGTGTTCATGTTGCAGAAAAAAGAACTTTCTTCGTATGTAGACATGGCCAATTATTTGGCTTGTGGTATAGTGCCTTCCAATGTTTCATATCAACGGTGGAAGAAGTTCTTTGCCAATATTAAGTATTATCAGTGGGAGGAATCATACGTATTTCACCAATGTGCTGATGGCCTAATAAGGAAATGTGTTCCAAAAGAGGAAATAATGCCTATACTAACATAATAGCATGATTCACCTTATGCAGGGCATTATGGTGGAAATAAGACAGCTAGCAGGGTGCTAGAATGCAGTTTCTGTTGGTCGAAAATCTTCAAGAATGCAAGGGATTATGTTCTTCATTATGACAAAAATCAAAGAACTAGGAATATCTCTAAGCGAGATAAGATACCTCAATCTTCGATCTTGGAGGTTGAAATATTTGACGTTTAGGGCATAGACTTCATGGGACCATTTCCTACCTCCATAGGAAACAAATATATACTGGTGGGGGTTGATTACGTCTCCAAATAGGCCAAAGCATTGGCCAGTTCCACCAATGATAGCAGAGTGGTTTGCAGATTCATTAAGAAGTTATTTGCCAGATTTAGAGTCCCCAAAACACTCATCAGCAATGGAGGAGCACATTTCTACAATGCAAAATTGGAGACCATGCTAAGAAGGTATAATGTGCACCATAAAGTCTCCACAACATACCACCCACAAACCAGCGGACAAGTGGAGGTAGTGAATAGAGAGCTGAAAAGAATCCTTTAAAAGGTAGTCAATGGTTCCAGGAAGGATTAGGCAGCAATGCTAGATGACACGCTGTAGGCATATCTGACAACATTCAAGACCCCTATAGGAACAACTCCCTATAGAATGGTCTATGGCAAAGCCTGTCATCTGCCTGTGGAGCTAGAGTATAGAGCATATTAGGCTATCAAGCACTTGAACTATAACTTGAAGAGAGTAGGAGAGAAAAGGTTGCTGCAGCTACATGAATTAGAAGAATTAAGGCACCTAGCATATGAAAATGCCAAACTGTACAAGGAGAGGACTAAGTAGTGGCATGACACACACATCAAGGTAAAATCTTTTAAAATTGATGATAATATGCTACTTTTTAATTCCAGGTTAAGTTTATTTCCTAGAAAACTCAAGTTGAGATGGAGTGGTCCTTTCAAAGTATCCTAAGTCTTTAGGAGTGGAGCAGTGGAATTAAGGAATGACAGAGGAGAGACCTTAAAGGTTAATGGGTAGAGGTGTAAGGTATACCTCGATAGTTTAACTCAGAAGTCGAGTGAGGTAACTTCTCTAGATTGAGCCTGTAATGAGGTAAGGTCTAGCTGATGACCTTAAACATAACATGTAAGTGTACTTTATGTGTATAGTTGTGTTTTAAATCACTTGTATTTTGTTTAAATTTTAAATGCATTTGTATGTTGCTCATTAGAAGTTAATTGTGTTTAACTTTATATGTCTTAATTAGCAGCATAAAAGAAAAATAAAATCAAATAAAGGAAAAATAAGTGGAAGAGAATTTTCAAACTCCACGATCATGGATGAGCTTAATGCAATGAAGGAAAGTTTCTGTTATTTTCCACGATCGTGGAGTACAATTGCACGATCGTGGCTGAGAGAGTGGAATTAACAAGAAAGTTTCTGTTATTTTCCACGTTCGTGGAGTGTAACTCCATGATCGTGGACTAAGCATATGATTTTAGGAAACCTTCTGTTTAATTCCATGATCATGGAGTACAACTCAACGATTGTGGACACAGCATAAATCATGACTTTAAGTTTAAATTATAAGTAGCCTCCATTTGCCTCTCACTCCCTCAAACCTAAAACTTCTCATTTTCCCTCTCTAAAACTTGATTTTCTCATCCTCCCATCATTATTTCAAGTGGATTTAATCATTTTAAACTTCATTTTCTTCAAAAATCCATCACATAAAGAGGTAAGATTTTTGATTTTCTTACTCTTGCTCTTGATTTCTCATATTTCAATTTTTTTTGGGTTTACTTGTTTGCTTCAATTTTTGCAAGATTAGGGATAGAATAGGGATAAAATCAGGTTATGTTGCATGTTGTGAATGTTATTTTGCCATGTTTTGCATCATTGATTAGATTTGGGTTGAACCACGTTCGAAGGAGGGAATGCTAGAATTCCAAACTCCACGATCATGGACTAGGCAATTGGGTCCTAAATTTGAGGTTTTTACATGCTGCCTTATAGAACCATCTTTATTTTCCTTTGCAGCAATGTCTTCAAGAATCAAACACCTCCGCAAGTGCCCCAAGGATAAGGGAAAGGCCTCGGACTCCTCCGCACCCACTGACATAACCAATCAATTTGGGGTGTGCCTTTTTTAATCTTCACAACTGAGGAAGGTATAAAATACCAAAATTTATGTAAAAAGCAACTCATCTTTCCTTGTTATTATGATTCACACTTACTTGAGAAACTAGGAGTGCATGAGCCACTCAAAGCTTTAGCACTAAAACTAGGATGGGGTAATTTCATTATGGAAGAGCATCGTGTGTGCAAAGAGCTTGTACATGAATTATATACCACTTGTGACTTTGTAGGGAACAAGATTGGTAAAATTAAGTTTAGACTTAGGGGTCAGCCACTAAAAATGACTTATGACATGATAAAGGACACCACTGAGCTACCCCAACATGGTTTTTCTTCCACACACATTAATTTTAAGCCTAAGAATTTTTTGCCTGAGCTTACATGGGGTGCCTTAGCTTATGACACTAAGAATGACCGTAACTTACTAATTAGAGACCTTGTCCTGATTTTGCTTCACAAATTTTTAGCTGTTTCTATCTTTGCTAAGACAGAAAATAACAAGGTGTCTACATAAGAGCTCTTTCCTCTTTGGTGCATGCTAAATGGACATGCTTTTTGCACCACATTCCATATCATGAAAGGGTTCATGAAGATGGCTAGACCTCAGACTAAGAATATAGGTTTAGGCCACATTATCATTGCTATTGCTAATTATCTTGATGTGGATTTCACTAACCTAACAATGCTACCATTAGAGAAGTTTTTAGCTAGGTATTTGTATGATGTAGGTATCTTGGATGCCAAAGGCACCCAATTCAGAGCTTACAATGACAGCAAGGGTGTAAAGCAGTGATGCATAGACCCAGAAGAGGACAATGAGGAGGACCAGGAGGAAGGTGCTGCTAACCTAGAAGAGTAGACATAATGTACAAAGGAATAGCAAAATAAGTAGCGGGAGGAGTAGAATCCACAACAAGCAGCAGAAGCCACTGACGCTAATTCCATAGAGGCAATCTTGTTAAGACTCAAGTAAGGAAATACTATAAATGCTGCTCACCTTGAAAGGGTAGAGAACACTATCATAAACATACATAGAGAGCAACGCTACCAGAGGAGGAAGATGCTAAAATTTTTTGAACTCTCTAGCATCACTATACCCTCCTCTACTCCATCTCTACCACCCTCTCCCCCTCCTATAGGCATTTGATTCTGAACCCATCCATTCTTTTATCTGTTTTTCTTTTTGTGTGTTTTTTTTGTTATTTTCCATATTGTGGATAATTTGTCCTCTAAGTGTAGGGTTGCTTATGTGTTTGGTTGTTTATTTATGCTTATGTTTATTTGATTATTTATTATTACTTTAATATGTTCTTTTTCATGTTTATTTTATTTGAGTTTTGCATGTTGCATGAATGTTGTGTGTTGTGAGTTGCAATTGCTCAAATATTGTAGGAGTATTTTCTTTGATATGAGCATGTTTTAACCTGAAGTCACCTTAATTGGATTAATCCTTTTATAAACTTAGGAAACAACTAAGAGTGAGAAGGTATAAATATTTACCTTAGCCAATAAGTTTGATCCTTCTATAAGTGCACTAGGAAATAGAGCATAACTCATTGGAACATGCTAAGATACGAATGTGATGATTTAAAATGTGAATAAGTGGGGGAAATG
>CANYBF010766338.1:0-25872 GCA_948192965.1 Dalechampia spathulata
AGTGTGCCCAGAGCTGAGCTCTGCCCTCATTTCTCATTTTCTTTTCACTCTTTCACCATTCATCCATCATCATAATGCAAATGATCATATCATTCATTCATTTACCCCTCGAACTAAACCATTGGGGCATTAAACATAGCATTCGGAAAGGAAATCATAACGTTCCAAGCCGCACAATTAATATCCAACATATAACATAGCCAAATGATAGCATTCCTATCAAAATCATAAGCCTAAACGTAGTTTACGTCTTATGGCAATCAGAAACAAGCCGTAAGTGGCTTAACACATAAAACTAGCACTAACCTCAAATGCAAGCATCCTCTAGTATAAGCCACCGATCCTATCTTCAATCGTATCTAGCTTCTATTCCGCGTTCTCTTACGCTAGCAACGTTTAGAATCCTTAAGGAGGTGATTTGGTAAGGGTAAGGGACGTTTTGCTTAAGAAAAAAGGAAGAAAACTTAAGAAAAGCCGTTTGTTTTCTGGCCTTAAAAGTCAAATTAAGCATCGCGTACGGCCGTACGGATATTGGTACGCCCGTACCGACCCCAAAAGCCTGACAAACCCAAAAACCTGCGAGTTGTGGTACGGCCGTACCACCCATTGGTACGCCCGTAAGGGTACTGTTCACCTGACAAACTAAAAATTTTCTGCGAGCAATCTGATTTCCTGCGAGTTGACGTCCTGCCGTACCACCTCTTGGTACGCCCGTACGCCCTCTCCCCTGTCTCGTACGACGGTACACCTAATCCGTACGCCCGTACCACTCACTAAAATCACACAACTTGCCTTTTGGCAAGCCAAACTCATCTGTAACGCTCCCAAACCTCCTAACTAACCTGATACACATTACCAAAATACCCCTTTACCGTACCGCGGGGGCTCCGCCCCCACACCCCAACTCACAACTCACGAATTTCCCCCCTGATGGGCAGATGTCGTTGCTCCGCTCCGACATCTGCCCCTATACCAGTATAAGGGCTATACCTAGCATAACACATACCCATCACATACATAAGCCGTCCCTCATCTAACCAAGAAGACACGCTTCCTAATAAGGTGACGACACACAATCAACCACATAGAATCATATATATAGCAACACATATACACATAAACATAAACATAAACCATCATCATGCATTCCAATACATCACATATCCATCAAGCAATCCTACCATTCATCTACACATAGGCATACAAAAATGCATAACTCCTAGGGTCTCTATTGTGGGTGTAACAGAGATGCTTTGGAAACACATCATGAGGGCACAAATCAAGTAAAGACCAAGAAGATTCAACTTTTGATTCATGAATATGAGTTGTTCACTATAAGGTAAAATGAGAGTATGTTCGAGATGTACAATAGGCTCATGATGATTATCAATGGTTTAAAGAAGCTTGAAATGAATTATGCTAAAGAAGATATCAACAATAAGATCCTTAGAGTTCTTCCAAAGAAGAATTGGGAAGCAAGGGTGATTGCAATTGAGGAAACAAATGATCTATCAATGCTTTCTACCGACATGCTTTTAGGAAAGCTTCTTACTCATGAGATCACTTGAAGGCAAGGTGTTGGAAGAGGAAAAGAAGAATCTACAAGTAAAGGACATATAAAGAGTAAATATCATAGACCATCCAAACCATCTAAGAAGAAAGCTTTCAAAGCCACTTGGAATGATGAGAGTGAATTGGATGATGAAAGTTTAATTGGAGAGCCTAGACAATGCTTCATAGCAATGGAGGATGAAGAAACTCTTAATGAGGTAAGCATTTCTAACCAATCTCTTAATAATGAGTTCGATAATGAGAAGAGTGTCTTAAAAGAACTTCTTGTCAAATATGAGCAATTAGCTAAGGAAAACAAAGTTTTTAAATCTAAAAACTTAACTTTGATAAATAAGATAGATTGCTTGAAAATGAAAGTAAATACTTTAAGTTCATCTAAAAGAGAGTTTCAAAAATTATTTGAAAATATTTCAAATATTTCAATGTTAAATAGATCATTTAAAAAGGGAAAAGAAGATTTATGTTTACAAAATGAGAATTTAAAAAGAAAAATGAGCTTTAAAATAAAACCTTTCCAAATTTGAAAATGGTGGCATTAAAATTGATAGTATTCTTAAATGTCAAAAGCTCAAATTTGATAGGAAAGAAATTGGTTATGATGAAAACGTTCATTTTTCATCAAAAGGCCCCAAATTTCTCAAAGCTACTTCTATTAAGAAAGTTGCCAAGAGAAAAGAAAGTAAAGGAGTTGAAAACTCCAATGCTAAGAGGTTTAAGACTTCAATTAAAAGTCAATTGCATAAGAATTGCAATTGTGGGGTAAAGCATTTCAATGCAAAGCCAAAAGGTATGTGTTTGCATTCAAATGTCAAAATTGGAAATGAAATGAAAAGTGAACAAAGGAAAGTTCATTTTTATAAACCAAAAAGTTAGAAGTCCAAACCCTTGGTCATTGTCATTATTATGGCAAGTTTGGTCACTTTAATTATAAATATTTTATAAGGATAAGTTATTTGAGATATATTCCAAAATGATTCATATAAAGCTAACCTCTATGGACTCAAATATATTTGGGTGTCAAAAGTTAAATGAAGTTGTTTTGTAGGTTTGCTTGAAATTCACAAGATGAAAATGGATGGATATTCAAGCAACAAAATGAAGTCTCTTTTGCATTGGTGAATTGAAGAATGAGACTATGCAACTACTTAAGGGGAGTTTAAAAGCTTTTGTATTTCTTGTGGTATGATTGTTATGTGTGTCGATTGTGTTGGTATTGTGAATGTTGATTTTGTTTTTGTTTTGAAATGTGAATTTTGAACATATGCATGAGGATATACTTCAATGATTAATTTTAACTTATTTTCTTTTTAATGTAGACAAAGGGGGAGAAGTATGATGAAAATGGATTTATGAAAATGGATTTATATGTATTTTGAAAATAATTTTCATTAAGTATGAATTATAATAGTACAATTTGTTAGGGGGAGTTAATTTTAATTAAAAAGCATTTAGGGTTTGTCAACATCAAAAAGAGGGAGATTGTTAGACCTTGGAGGTCCTTAATCTTAGTTTTGATGTTAACAAACAATGTTTATAGGAAAAATATTGAAGTTTTAGATGTTTTTAGGTTTGGTATGGGTGTACAGGACTAGGTACGGATGTACCATTTAGTTTTCTAGGTTGTACAGGCATACCAAGAGGCTGTACGGGGTGGAAAATTTGACAGAAGGTTTGGTATGGGCATACCATTTGATGGTACTGCCGTATGGATGATTTAACATCATTTTTGAATCATTTTTTGGGTGTCGTACAGGGGTATGCGAACTCGTATGACTATATAAGTCAAAATATGTAGTTTTAGCATTTTTTAAAATGTTATAAAATGGCTCTTTTTCGTATTGATTGCATCCCCAATGGTCATATAAGCTTAGAATAGCTTATATAAGTGTAGATTAACCTTATTGGCGGTAGGAAATCAATATACAATCATCAATTTCTTTGTTAAATATATTTTTATGTGTTTTGAGTAATTCTTGTTTTTTTGAGTTGTAAATCCTTTGAAAATAATTTATAGGTTTCCAATCCTTATTATTTTTCTCTTGGGTTATGATTTGAGAGATAGAAAGAGATTGTGATTGAGTGAGGTTTGGTGTAAGCCTTGAAAAAACACTTGTTGTAAAAGTTTAGTATGAGTCTTGGGAAAACACTAGAAATTGAATTCTTATGAGAAGAATTCATTGTTGTATTTGTGGAAGATTAATGAAAATCTAAGTTATTTGCTTAGGTAAGTGCATGTAGGCATTTGTTGGTCCAATCACTATAAATTTCTTGTGTTTCATTTTTCCTCTCTTCAATTCTTGTGTTGCCTCCTCACTTGGGATTTCAGTAAATAATCTTTAAAATTTAAACAACTAAAAAGTTAAGAATGTTACAATAAAGTAATAAACAACAATACATTTTAAATGTTAAAGATAGATTAATTATTTCTAATCTAAATTCTCTCTTTTATTTATATAATAAACTATAAAAATAATATATATTTATTATGTAATTAGATTCTTCAATAATAATACATATATTAAGAAAATACAATTAATCATAACAATAAATGGTAACAAACCAATTCCAATGAAAAATTACAAAAAAAAAGAAATTTATGAATAAAAAATTAAATAAAATCTAAATAATTACTAATTGATAAATATTTAAATATCTTTTATTTTGTTTACTTTATTATTATAATAATTTTCAAATGATGAATAAACAATTTCTATTATGCACTTATATATATATTACAAATATCAACATTTGAGAAACATGAAAAATTATAATTTAATTTATAATTATTTAAATATATTAATTATAGAAGATGAATTAGAAAGAAAATAAAAAGATGAAATATGAAATGAAAAGATGGAATATAAAATAACATAAAATATAACATTATTATATATAAGATGTAGAAGGGGAAGAAAATATAAATATTAAAGAAATATTAAAGTTAAACAATTAACAATATTTATTAAAGATCATGAGAGATTTATAAAAAATAAATGAATAAAAAATTAAAATAAAAATATAGATAACTAATGCATTAAAAATTAAAATTAAAAGTGAAAATCAATAATAAATACTTTTAAAATATGTATATATATATATTATTTTAAATTGTAAATTTTTTATTAAAAGTAATTATTGAAAAATATAAAGAGTTATCATTTATTTATTATTATTATGTAATTAATTTAGAAGAATTTATATGATATTCTTGAAAAAAGTAAGAATTGATAAGGACAAGAGATATTGTTTAAAAAATTAATTATACTTTCTAACATAGATTTTACGTAGTCCATCAACCCATCATGAATTGAGCAAAATTTTTCTATTTTTTTATTGAAAATAAAAAGAAATAAATATAGTTAAAATATTGTACACGTCATTCCAGAAGTAGCCACAGCTGTTATTACGAATAAAATTAACAAAAAGGAAAAACATTAAATCATGCACGTTCAATGGCTCACAGCATTGCCCAAGCGTTTGGTTCTTACCCATTGATTCTTATAAATTGAATTCTAACTATATAATTATAATTATAATTAAATTAAATATTAATTTTAATCGATATGATTATAATAAATAAATAAATAATTGAATTGAATTATATTTATTTAATTATACAATTCTAAATTTTTTTTAATATGATTTTGAAATTTTAATTTTTAAAATAATTAAAAATTAGATTTGGATGACTTGTTGCCAATTACTTTGTCTATCATTTTGAGGGTATTTAGGGAATTTACTCTTCATGTCCACTTCACAAGACTTGATCGTCATAAGCTACGAATTTTTATGTAAATTTATATTAAATTATACTAAATTATGTATTAAACCTTTTTATAAATTGTGAAAATCATTATTCTGACCAATATTTCCAAAATCCCTTGATTTTTATAATATTTTAAAAGTATTTTTTTCAAAATTTTCATATTTTCTGTAAAAAGGATTTTTTCAGTTCCATGTAAAATGGCAACAAATTTAATAAAAACCAATTTTTTAAAAATATTTATAAAAAAATTTATTTTAAATTTATTTATAGTAAAATCTTATTTCAAAACCCTTTCTGCAATTATTCCTTCATCTCATGCATGTCTTTCATGTTGGTGACAGGAAGTGGGCCCTCCAGCATCGGCCCGGCCCATCTAATCAAAATACTCTCTCTCTCTCTCTCTCTCGCAAACAGAAAGAAGAGCGGTACTTGGAGACAGGTAACATTCGCCGGTGTTTCTTGGCTCTCCAGCAGAAGAAAGAAGGAAGAAAAGAAACCAAAAGTCTCTTACTCCGATTCCTAATCTTACTAGAAAAATGGCGGCTACTGCAAAACTAGGCATGCTTGGTCCTCTTCAGCGTTCTAATTCTAGTGTCAAGAAAGAATTCTCTACTTCTGATTCCAGTTTGATTCATCTTCCAAAGCCTATTGGAGATTCTCGATTTCCTCTATTTAACACAACCGTTAAGCTTAGGCACGTACGTTGTGCCCCTGTTGTTCCTGTAATTAACTCCTATTATTCCCCTGGTAATGTATAGCATTTTGTTTTTCAGTTTGATTCTCTAATCTTGTCGATTTTATTTACAAATCTGGAGTTCAGTTAGTGTAATGCCTGAATCTATCTGCTTAATGTTTTCAGACTACGTTCCTGATGCTAAATTCTACAAAGTGGAAGCGATTCTCAGGTTCTGTCATTTATCAATTATCAATCATCACTGGTTTCGTCGTTTCTATTTCTTCAATCATGAGTTTGCTAATGTTAATATATTTTACCTGGTTTCGGGGACTTAACAGGCCGTGGCGAGTCTCACAAGTTTCTTCGGTAAGAGTTTCCAGTACTGCTAGAAATATTTTGTAAATATACTAGGAAAACTACTGGATAAACGTGAACAATGAGTAGTAGGATTTTGTAGATTCAGGTTTTTTAATTAATGGATTTAAGATGAGTTTTGGGGTTTAGGAAAGTTGTGGCCTGTTTTCGAACTTTCGTGGTTGAAGATGATCAGCTAGTTTCATCAAATTATGACTGTTAACCTTCTTGTTTCTAGGGTTTGAGACCGTTAATACGTTGCAAAACCATTGTCTCATAGTTTGTATTGAGAAGCAGGTTAACCAAGCTGCTTCATATTTTTCTTTATTTTCCTTTCATACAACAATGACCATACAATACGAGGATGGTTGTGTCATGCTTGTTTGTACACTGATCATCTGTTGCTTGCCGCTGAAAGTAATTTTTTTTTTATAACTCTTCTGATATCCCTAATACAAGGATGACAATGTATTCTTCTTCCTGGTCAAGCTCCAACACCTCTTTCTTTTCTCAATTTTATCAGGCTCTCGGTTATTTCATTTATTAATTCTTTGACTTGCCCATATATAATATGGTTGCTCCTGTTTACTAAATTTGTATAATTCTTGTGTTATTTATCATAAATGAAGGCTTTGCTGAAAATTGGTATCCGAGGTGTTACTGTTTCTGATGTTCGAGGGTTTGGTGCTCAAGGTGGATCAACGGAGAGGCATGGCGGTAAGCTCTTCACTTTGGAAACTGACTTATTGTTTCTTCTTACGTGCTCTAAAAATCTGGTTACTTGATATAGTATGCAAAAATATTGCTGATTTATTTATGGTTTGTTTGACTATATCAAACTCATGTAGTATTTGTTTTTTCAGATCAGTTGAATGGTGCATAAATCGATTAATCATTTCCTTGAATGTTATTGCTTATGGTCCTGCAGGCTCCGAATTTACAGAAGATAAGTTTGTTGCTAAAATTAAGATGGAGATTGTGGTGAGCAAAGACCAGGTAGGCACGATATGACCTGTCTAACTAAAAGCTACTCTATGATTTATATTTGTTACTTATTAAATGCTTTACATCGTCTTTAGGTGGAAGATGTGATAGAAACAATCATTGAGGAGGCAAAGACTGGAGAGATTGGAGATGGCAAAATTTTCTGTAAGATTGAGATTGTTTTTCTTGTTCATTTCAGCATTAGGTGGAATAACTTTCAAAACCCTTCCACCATAAGGCTAAACATGCAATATCTAAATAGAATATTTTTAGTTGATGTCCTCTATCTATAAAAACGTTCAGTTGGTAGATGGATGGAAGAGAGGATGTGTTTTTTGCAGTCAAATATATAGTTTAACTCGTATAATCTTGTTACTCTAGGCTATTTGACGAAAAGAAAAGAAAGGAAAATCAAGATGTGCTGTTGCTATTTCTACCAAAACTTTTGAAATTGTCAAATAGCAAAATTGATTGTAATTCTGGCCAATATTCAGCTTTGGTGAAGAGTAAGGTACAACGTTGACCAAATCTCAAGTTCAGTTAAATCTCAAACATGATAAAATTATTGTTACATATTATTTAGGTTTCATGTTTGATGATTGAAAGGTAACTATTGCAATTTTACATCAAGTTTGGGCTAAAATTGGAATCAATTTGAATTGCATCCAATGTTGCAATCTTGGACTTTTAATAATTTTTCAAAGGTTTGAATGGAATAGCAAAAGCGCATAAAAGTTTGGATTTTCTCGTCATTTGGGCTAAAGTTTAAGATGCTAAGTTATCAGTGCAGGATGAAGGCATATAACCATCGATCTAGAGAAAGGGATTAAATGGTTATGATTTCACCTTCTGCATCATGCTTAATTTAAACAAACAATTTATAGTTGTGTCTTCAGTGTGTGCGTATGAATGCGCAGACAACTTGGTCTGTTGAGTGGTTAGGAAGCTTAAATAGATGTATCATCAAGCTTCTAATGGCATTTTGCTTGGTTTTGTAGTGCTTCCTGTAGCAGATGTTATAAGAATTCGTACAGGTAACTTATATTTTACTTTAAACAAATGCAAATTTAGTTTATTATTATTATTTTGATGCCCGGAATTTTAAAGGTCTCCGACTTTCGAAGCGCTTTACCTGTTATTGAGGTGTAGAAAAGCATCTAATCTATGCAAATCTTGGGTGCAATTTTCAGGTGAGCGCGGCGAGAAGGCTGAGAGGATGACAGGAGGGCGATCTGACATGAGAAATGGCTCCGGATAACGATATAACCGTCTTTGGAGATTGCTTTTTCTGTGATTATGCTCCATCCTCATGTCAACTGTTCTCTGCAACCACTTGGAAAAGTGGATCCCATGTTATTTTCCAGAACATGAAAACCCATGTCATTAGCTTGTTGATGAAGATTACCAATAAAATGAGTACCTAATCTTTGAGTCGATGAAATGCAAAGACGAATAAAACGAAGTATGGATTTGATCAGATGGCATTTATATCAGCATAGAGTTGCATGCATTGTTGCATGTATTTGATCCTTGCTAAGACATACCCTACATTTCGAGAGAACCTCATGTTTACGGCGAGCTTATATTATAGGTCTCGTCATTTTTTCTCTTGAAACCCGTTTGCCCCTCTAGAAAGAGCATTGTAATTTGGTCTAACATAACATCCAAACCGAAGATCTTATGACTTGACTCTTGAAATGTTCGAAGATGTTCCATTTGAAGTTCGAGATGAATTTCTTACATTCTTTTATCAGTTCCACATATGGCTTTGCAATGTAGTTAGGTAGTTAATTAATAATAATGGTAAACAAAGGATATTTGGTTGGCAAGTATTCCTTTCAAAGGATAACCCATACATCGGATAGGTAGTCCTTATTCGTAACAGTGAGTGATACAGAAGCACTCTTTAACAAACTAGATGCTAACTCCAACCAAACCAAGTCCCGAAGGGCTTGAACTCAACCGAGGCAGGCCCAAAAGTGACCGTTATAACGGTGTTACGAATCCACGCGCACAAAAAAGAAAGCTTAAAAAATACGCTGAACGGAGCGTTTTACAGTTGAGCTTTCGTTTTTTTATTTATTTTATTTATTTTTTATTTTTTAAAAAAGATCTACCTCTATAAATACACGGTCTCGTATTTGCGAAACAAAATAAGCTTGAAATAGATCCCCTAATTGTGTGCTCTCTGGTTCTCATCTCAGGTTAGCGATCGCTCGAATTCTTTTATTAGTTTTTTATTTTCCTTTTGGTTCAATTTTGCATAGTTCTTTCTTGTTTGTTTTAATTTCATGTAGTTTTGATCTGATCTCTTCATTTTCTTGATAGCTGAAATCCAGGTTTTGTTTATTTTTGTTCGTCATTTTGTCTCATTTTTTAACGTTGTTTTTCCTTAATGTTGGCTTGATCTTCGAATTCGATTACTGTTCTTGTTTATTGCCGTCTGCATCCGTGTGGTTTTCTAGCTTGGTTTGTATCATTCGATTTAAATCAGATCTGGCGGATCTGTGGTTGCTATTTTCATTATATTGCTGTGGCTGGATGCTTGATCTGCCATCGGTTTTCGTCCAATTTTTCTTCTAGCCTAATGTTCCCGATCAAATTTCGTGGATTCGTCTTTGAATGATAAAAAAAGCTTCGGATTCAGATGTATTAGAGATGTAAATCTATTGATTATTATTATATGATTCTGAATCCATGGTTGTTGAGGATCTAATTCTTCATGCTGGTTTTATGAGCGATCACTGTTTATTTTTTCGTTTGTTTACTGGGAAGTCATGAATTCCCTTCCAGCAGGGAGCCTAAGATAAACGTCTCGTGATATTATTATTATTAACCTTAATTAAGTTTACCAGATTTAAGAACTTGGGGAATTTGATTGGATCTCTTTGTTTAGTCTTGGACTAGTTTGGTGTTTATTTTAATTATTGTTTTCATATTTCTCTTTAACAGGTTTGAAAAGATGGGGTTGTCTTTCACTAAGCTGTTTAGCAGACTGTTTGCTAAGAAAGAGATGCGTATACTGATGGTGGGTCTTGATGCTGCTGGTAAGACCACCATCCTCTACAAGCTGAAGCTTGGAGAGATTGTCACTACCATTCCTACAATTGGTGAGTTAGATGCATTACTAACTATATTGTCAGTGTTCTTCACATGTTATTAGCATTTGGATTTTAATGGTGTTGGCAGGTTAACTGTTGAGTCATCATTTGGAATCATGATTCGATGAACAGCATCAGTTTCCATGATGCATAGTTCTTGCTCTATATTTGTATTTTATTAGGATAAGGTTTTCTTGTTATCGATTACTATTTGAATTTTGTTTTTCCAGCATTATTTTCTTGTACTTAAAATTGGTGCATCTTTGGATCAGGATTTAATGTGGAGACTGTGGAGTACAAAAACATTAGTTTCACCGTTTGGGATGTTGGTGGCCAAGACAAGGTATGGTTATTTGATTATTATGTAGGTGAGTCTTACTCTGTATATTGGAGACGGCATCTGCTTTAATATATCATGCTATCCGAAAGCTGTATCATGTTCTATTATTTCCATTGACAATTAAAGGAGAGGCTCTATACAGTTAATTATTATGATTGGATAGATTACGCATAGTGTTCAAGGACAATTAATCTACTCTGCAAGAATATGCATCATTTCTTGACATAATGGTGTCACTAGCTCCATCAGTACAAGTCTTGTTACATTTTAATCTTATGCCCTTTGAAAGTTTGACAATCAAGTCCTTATTCGCTTCCATCTATTTGGTATTCTTGCAGATCCGCCCTTTGTGGAGACATTACTTCCAAAACACACAAGGACTTATCTTCGTGGTTGATAGCAATGACAGAGACCGTGTGGTTGAAGCTAGGGATGAGCTGCATAGGATGTTGAATGAGGTCTCCGCAACCTTCAAATTCTTTGTTATGAGCAGAAACGAGGTGTGAATTTCCTTGGTCCTAACACCGCTTGTCAAACTTGCAGGATGAACTGAGGGATGCTGTGCTGCTTGTATTCGCAAACAAACAAGATCTTCCAAATGCAATGAATGCCGCAGAAATAACTGATAAGCTTGGCCTTCACTCTCTCCGCCAACGTCATTGGTATGTAAATGGTATCCCCAAGGACTAAACCTTCCAACTATCCTCCGGCTGACCCGCATGCTGTGTTTTCCGGTGCAGGTACATTCAGAGCACATGTGCCACTTCTGGTGAAGGGCTGTATGAGGGACTTGACTGGCTCTCAAACAATATTGCAAACAAGGTAGAAACTTGATGATGATTCATTAGTATGGTTAATACTACATTTGCATATTTTGCTCTATGAGAAGATGAAGGATAACATAGTGATTTATGTTGTTGTGTCTTATTATGTAACTACAGGCATAGATGGGATATTCTGAGTTTTGGGTTTAAAATTGCAACGAAGTACTGGAATATACAGTTGGATAGTGCGCATGGGTGTTTGGAATTTCTTCTGTTTAATTTTGTGGTAACCTCTATTAGCCTATTTAAGGGTGTTGGTCATTTCTCTTGCAAACTTTGGAATTTGTTTCTTGTAGCTTCAAATTAATTCATAAATTCTCGTTCTTGACATGTTCACAGCATCATTTGTTTTGTGGATGATGTTTCTTTCGACTGGTTTAATTTGTTAGTCGCAGACGAACAGGCTAATTGATAAAAGTCTGAAAACAAATTTAGCAAAATGAAGCATTATCATATTTATGTTGAAGTCCAATACACCAGTGTGGGATTATTAATCTGAAGTCCCCTGGAGGATATTTGAATCGGAATTCAAAATGTTATTTTAAATAATTATAAAAAATATATATATGTGATGGGGGGGGTTTTGATTTTAATATAAAGAAACAATGAACCATTAACTCTGTGGGTTCACAACTTGACTGAATCTAGATCATCAGATAATGAATGGGTCCTCTTTCCTCCTCTGTTTTTGTGAAGTTTCTATTTACTTTATAATTGTTCTTTATCGGATTTATTCGTATAAGTTATTTTTGTATTATATACATGAAAAAGAATAAAAATTATTTCATGTTATATACATGATTGTCAGTATTTTATTTAATCTTATGATTTTGAAACTTTTAGAAGCAACTTTCAAAATGTTTGATAAAATTAATAATCTAGTTGTTAATGGTGGTACTATTTATATATTCATTTAAAGTTCAAGTATTTGATAAAATAATATTTAAATTTGTTATTTAATTTAAAATTAAATATTAAATATTAAATATTAATCTTTAAAAAATTCTAATATAAATTTGATGTTGTTGAATAATATAAGATTATCAAATTAAAATATTAAATACGAAATCTTAATTTATTTTGATTTGAGAAATTGGTGATCGAACATGTCATTATTTTTGCAACAATTTAAGGCTTTTTGGTTAACTTTGTAGATAAATTTGACCTCATTACTCATGCAAAGAGTTATTTCAAACTTTTCCATTCATAAATACAATTTTCACAACTTTTCATTGCCAAATTGGAAGATACCTAAGTGAGTATTTATCAATGGATTAATCCTCTTCTAATGATAATGTTATCATTCAATTTCATCATAAATTCATAATTAATTGTTGATAGTAATAGAAATTTATCATTTAATAATACATAAATAATATTTTATCGATGTTATTTTACAAATTGATATATAAATTAAGAATATCATTTAAAACTTAATAATTTTTTTAAAATATCTTTATTTAAGTTTTAAATATGTTAGGTATCAATATCAAATCAAATTTATTTAAAAGAATTTCACATAAAAATGAAATGATATTTAAAATTTTAAAAATTCTATTAATAATTAATAATGCATTAAAATTCAAAAAGGGTAAAATTAAAAATTATTTTGTAAAATTTTATAGAATTGTAAAAGTAATAAATATTATGAATCAAAAATTTTTTTCTAAAATGACATATAATATGAACGAATGAATTAAAAATCAACTGATTGTAACTTTGTTTAAATTATCTTAATAGAATTTATTTTATAAAAAGTAATTATTATAAAATAAAGTAAATTAATCACATTATATTTTCTAACAATAAAATCAATATAAAGATGTATCTGAGATTAATAATAATTAAAAGTATATAAAAGAATTTTGTAAATACATTAAAAGAAATTTATATTTAAAATATTAATCTATTTTGAATACTTGTCATAAAATTTTCATATATTAAATAATATCTTATATGTAGATAATAAGTTTTAATAGTTATGAGAGATTTTTTCGAATTGAATATTTTTATAAATAATTTTAGGGAATTGCATAGTTTTGTATAAAATAGTAACTTTTATATTTTTATAAATAATTTCAAAATTTTCTAAATTTTTATTTAATAAAAGCCCTTTTTAATGTAGATTTGCAATTTGCATGATAAATTAGTAATTGCATGTTTTGCAATTTTATACTTTTATTTGCATAATCCTAAAAATTAATATTAAATAAGATTAAATTTGATCTTTAATGAACTAATTTTTGCAGACATTTTACACTAATTATTATTATTATGTTACCCATTTGATAACCAAATAGGCTTCTTTTTTTTTTTTTTTTTTTGTATTTAGCTGGATTGACTTGTTCTTGTTAGTTGAAGAAGCATTTTTTAGTAAAGAAATTGGATAAAATGATAATTGAACATTGTGTGTGTAAATTGACTATGAAATATGAAAAGGGTTTGATAGTTGAATTTTACAATTCAATATTAACATATAAATAAAAATGTAATTGACCCACCTTAAGTCTACAAGAGGGTGTGTGTGTGTATAGGTTTCATATTGAATGCAATGAGTGGAAAAATTGTTGACATTTGAGAAATTGAAATGTGTTGGTGAAGATGGTTGACATCAATCTGTTAATCCACAAAGCTTCAATTTGACATCAATACTCATCAATGTCAACCTTAAGAGGTTAGACTCCACACCCAAACCCAACCCAACCCAAGTCATGTGGTGGAATAATATACATTTTTATGGGTAGTTTAATTTTTTGAAAATATGATGATGTTAAAATTTGAGATCAAAAGGTATCAGTTTTTTTAAAGAATTTTATATTTGTTGAATTTAAAATAATTGATTTTAATAATCAAATATTTTATTGTTTTGATGATAATTTGATGATGGAAGTTCAACCCTTTAAAATGTTTGCTTGAAATGATGTAAAAAAGACAGTAGTTACTTCTTTTGGTATTAATTGAAAATTGATGAATTATAAAAAAAAAAAAGGTGATTTTTTTCTTAGAAATTAAAATCTTAAACTTCTTCTTGTTTTCAAAAAATGAATAATAAGTCAAATTATTTATATTAATTAATTAATTTTTTTGACATTTAGTTAATGGAAGGAGGAGTGAAAGAATAAATATAAGGATTATATTTAAAAAAATAAATTAATATTCAATTAATTTCATAAAATGGTATTTAAAATGAAATAAAAATATTTATATGTTAGAATTGAAATATAAATAATGCTAAAAGTCAAAAATGTTATGGTAGGTGGGTAAAAAAGTCAATAATAAAATAAAAGGTTAGAGTCGAGTTCTTGCCCACAAAATGCTTAGAAAGTTCTAAAAATTAAATGTCAAATTATTATTTATGGATTATTAAAAATAGCTAATAACATTGATGTTAATGATGATTTATCTAACATTCACTTTTATTCAATTCTAAAATCTTTTTTATTTTTTTAAACCCCTTTTTTGACTTTAAAATGGTCAATTTTCTTCCGTTCACCGCCAGTAAGCGACGGCAGCCACTGAATCGTTGAATCTGGACTCTCTCTATATGTATTTATTTTAAGGATAGCCAAAATCATGAAAGTACTTGAAACGTCATCGTATAATATGCATGGCTGATTTAATTTCAAACTCAATAATACTATAATTAAAAAATGCTAAAAAAGATCGTGCCTTAATCATATCCATTAACTTGAGCGTAAATATCACACTTATTATATACACGCAAACAATAACATAATTAATTATAAATATAAATGAAATAATATGATATAAATAAAAATAATTATGAATTAATCAATGATATTATAGTCTAATAGTATTAATGTTTTTGAAGATATCTAAAAAGTTCAGATTCAAGCCTTTGTAATCATATATACAGATTGTTATAAAAAAAAATTAGATCATTGATAATTGACATTATCATTATTTTTCTCTAATCTTAAATGATTCTTTTAATCTTGCTTTCATACACTTTATTAACATACATAAACATATAATATAGCATTTTAAGCATTTCATACCATTACATGCATCATACTCATATCTTACATACTTATTACAATTTCATATATTTTCATACATTTTCTTTATATTTTACATAATTTATACCTTGATTTCATTTTGATACTAAGCTCATACATATAACATTCTATTTTAACCTATGATTGTGTCTTACTTAGCTTCATTTGCATGCTTTATAGGGATATAGGTTCACTTTCATGCATTAAACTTTGGTTTTAAGTGTTTGAGTCATACTTTAGGCATTTCTAATCATGTTGGTCACGTTATACATTTGAAAAACTCAATTTTCATGCTAGAAACAAGTCTTACACAACTCGTGTAAAATGCCACACCAGTCGTGTATAAACCGGCCTCCAAAACTAAATTTTCATGCATGGCCGAACCTTACATGAGTCATGTAAGGTTCTACACAACTCGTGTAGGATTTGACCCCCTTTAATTCTTTCTCATTTCAGTCATTTCGAAAGCCACATGACTCATGTAGCATTTACACAACTCGTGTGATGCATTTAGGTTATGTTTTCCCTTCTTTTTTTTAGCTCTAAGATCATAATAATATACGATTATGATGTATTTAGAAGTAAGGTAGTTGTATGGAGCTTTAAGTTAGTCATAATGTGGGGAATTCCATTATTCATTCACTCACGAAGTATTAGAAAATTATGTTAGGATAGAATTAGGATTTGGAGGAGATTGAGAAAAACCTAGACAACTTGAGTGTGTTTTTACTAATCCTTTCTTTTGATTCTGATTTCTTTTAATAGATATTCAGTAAGACATTGAGAAGATAATCGCCAGGGAAGAAGAGTAGAAAATTGAGAGCAGTAATAGCAGTGTTGATCCAAATTTCTCTTATCTACATCTTATTTTAATTTAGTTTGAATATTCGTTTATGGTTGTAATTTCTTTATTATTTATGTTCTTTTACTTATTTCAATTCTTAGTTATGATTTGATATAGTTGTAGGGATTAAATGATGTTTGAATAGAATTAATTTCCTTAATATTATGAATCTATTTACCTTTTCATATTTTTAAGTTGTGATTCATCCTAATAATATTTGATTGTTAGAACAAGCTCTTTTTGACATGAAAACATTAATCTAGTTTTGTTAATCACTTTAAAAGGAGATTTAACTTAACTGAATTAATTTAGGAACACCGAATTATAATTGTCTAGACATAAGAGTTAATTAATTTGGAGGTGTAAGGTGTAGAAATTAAACTAAATCATCGACGCTAACTTAGCAGTCACGAAAGTTGGATGTTAGCTTAGCTTTGATAGTTAGAAATTCTTTTGAAATAAAGAACGTTATATTAAAATACTACTTTGAAGTTGATGATTGAATTAATAATGGAAGATTTATGTTTTGTTCATCACCATCAATCTTTATGATTAATTGTACATTATATATACTATGTTAGTTGGTTAAGGATTTAGTTAATATAATAAATTTTATCATATATTTGATTGATGAATTATCTAAATAATTGATGAAATTGATATCCAATACTTGATCATCATTGATCCCAATGAATGCTACCCTTATATTATAGTTGCCCTAGTGAACGATATCCTTATACTGTAATTACGATTCTTATACTATAGTTGCGACCCGTACTCTTGTAATGGCATAATTATAATTTAAAAATTATAAATATAAAACTTATTGATTTCCTATGCATATTAAAATACACCTATTTATACGTCAATAATTATAAATATTTAAATGGATTAATATTGAAATTTAATTATTTAATATAAAATTATTAATTTTTATTTACTTATAAATTTTTTATCTTCTTAAAATAAAAGAATTTATTTTATAATTTATATTTTTAAAATTTATTAATTTTAATTAAAATCATTAAAGATTATAAATAAACCTTAAATAAATAAGTTCGATAATAAATAAACCTTAAAATTAATCAAAACTGGATTTAATTATATTTATTTAAAACTCTATCAAAAGGGTGTTATTGATATAATTAGTTTAAAAATAAATATAACAGTATGTAAAAAAAAGTGGATTACCATAATACAAATCATAAATCATAAATTATAAAAAACTCTAAATAAATTATAAAACAATATAACATAAATTAATAACATCAATAATTTCTACGAGATGAAGCCCTTTCCTTTTTTTTTTTTTTAAAAAGACAGAACATAGGAAATAACGTTGTTTCCTATGAATTGTAAGCAAGGCGATCGTTGTCGGCATCCATTTAGCCTCATCATCTCTTTCCCTGAACTCCGTCTTCCCCTCGCCTAAGATCATGTCCATGGCTGAAAACGGTATCGGTGGTTGTGATGGTGGTCAAAGACCCGCACCGATCAAGAGGCAGAAAGAAGAAAAGAAAAGGAGAAGTAATTCCCAGCAATGAAAGGTGTGGAAGTTGGATTTATAAAATAATTAAAGAGAGCTTAAGCTTAAGCTATGGATTAAAATGATTTTAATTAGATTGAGGCTGTTAGATTGGTTTTGTTATTTTTCAGATACAAGAGATTAAATATAGAAAAAGAAAAAAAAAAACGAAGAAGAAGAAGAAAACGAGGTCGTTTTGGAGTGGGATGAAGTGTAAAGAAGCAGTGGAGTTGGCAGTGGATGTGTTGTTGGAAGAGGGAGATTTCAACATCAAAATTAAATGCAATTTTGGGCGGTTAAGCAAAGAGATATGGAATCCAACTTTATATAATACTAAAACGACACCCCCTGATGTTGAGCCTTTCTCCCTTCATTCTCCATCATTTCCCCGCCGTGTTACTTTCCCATTTACAGGCTCCTTATACTCCCTTCCCAGTACTAAACATGCTTCTGTATTTCATGAATTATTTGAAATTTAATTTTAATATAATATTTAATTCATTTAACCTCATTAATTGATTTGATAAAATATTTTATTAATTTATTAAAAAAATATAATTATATATATATAATATATAAATTTTTAATCATGTAAAATTATACAATTTTTTTAATTTAATTATTAATATAAAATTATAAATATTCATGAAATATAATATTTTTATCAACGATTTTTATTTTTTAAATAAATAATAAATAATATATTTTATAATTTACATTCATTAAATTTGTAATATATCAAAAAAATTCCAAAAACTGAAATTAAACTCATTTAATTATTAAACCAAATTTACGCTTGCCCAATAAGACCTTCCATCTAACGTTATAATCTAGAGTTTGTCAAACATAATATATCATAATATTTATCAAGAGTAGAAAAGTCATAAATAATTAATTATTTAATAATACTTTAAAGTTATATATGATTAAAAAATAATTACATTATAAGAATTTTAAAGTTTAGGAATTTCAATAAAAATAAAAACTTAATTATTATGGCCTATCATTGTAAATGAATTTGGACATAATTAAAAAATAATAAAATAAATTCATTTAAATTGGAAAATATTAAAAAAATAATATAAAAATATATGATGTTGATATTATTAAAAAAATTACGAACAAATGTAGATACGCGTTTTGCGGTGGTCGGAGGAGAAGTTGTATAATTAGAGAAGAAGAAAAGGGCCTCCATGAAACTTTGGTTCGTCAATGCCATCATTTTCACATGCTCCTCAATATTTTATAAAGCTCTCTGCTCTTATCCCATTAACTCCCTTTTTCATTTTCCTCCATCTTTTTTATTAATTTACTTTTTTAAAAATCTCATTTTTTCAATTAAATTTTAATATTTAAATTCACAGTTTATTATCAAAAAAATGAATGTTTTTATGATCATGTTATGTTATTTTTATATTATTTTTTTAGAATTTATATTTAAAATAATAAAAATTTTGGTTTGAATGTTTAAATTTTATAAAAAAAAATATTCATTTTATTGGATTGGAATATCGGAGGGAGAATTGAACTTACTTGTTTTAGAAAAAGACGGTCTCTCTTTGTTCGAGAGTTGAAAAGTCAAACGGTCAAACCTAATTATAAAATGGAATATTTTCCACTTGGTTAGTGCAGAAAGCCTTGTACTTGGCGGTATAAATATGATTTTTAACCTTATTGCTTGCTACCAGCTCTATATAAATACTCATTCAGTCCTTCTAACTGGATCTGAATACTTGAACAACTCCATCTCATCTTATCAGATAATCCTTCGCTCTCTTTTCCACCGGTTGGATCGAGGAAATATATGGATGGTATAGGAGGAAATTACGTTTACCAAAGTGAAGAAACAAGAAAAGGGCCGTGGACAGCGGAAGAGGACGCCATACTTGCAGACTACGTCAGCATCCATGGTGAAGGACGCTGGAACGATGTTGCTCGATGCGCAGGTTTTAACCGTTTTTTATGATAATATATATGTATATCACCTTTTCGTTCTTGTCATTTTCTACGGATATATAAAGCCTGGAATCTTGTTGTTGATTGTGATTCTGATATTTTTGTTGTTGAATCCTGGAAACAAACAGGGCTGAAACGGACGGGAAAAAGCTGTAGATTGAGATGGTTAAATTATTTGAGACCGGATGTTCGACGTGGAGACATAACCCTTCAAGAACAGTTGATGATTCTTGAACTCCATTCTCGTTGGGGCAACAGGTATTTGGTTAATTCTTGATCTACTTGGTTTAATCTAGTCTTTCTTGTAATAGTGATCGTTTCTTGTTAGCAAGTTGTAATTTTTGCATTTGATGGGATACTTGAAGGTGGTCAAAAATTGCGCAATACTTGCCCGGAAGAACGGATAATGAGATAAAGAATTACTGGAGAACAAGAGTGCAAAAGCAAGCAAAGCAACTTAAATGTGAAGTCAATAGCAAGCAATTCAGAGACGCCATGAAATATGTCTGGATGCCAAGATTGATCGAAAGAATCCAGGCCTCGTCGTCATCCATGACGACTTCCACAGGACAACCTGCCACCGTCATTAACCACGGTGACGAAACCGAGTGGCGGGTCAATCAGAATTTCATGCCGGAGCCATCAGGAACATCTTCGGATTCTCTAGACCCGGTATCGGACCTGACAGACTGTCAAAATCAGAACAGTAACGAATACTACAAAGAAAACGGGTCGGGTAGCTGGGCGGGGGAAGTGGAAATGGAGAGTAACGGGTTGATAATCGATGAAGAAGAGTCGATGGAGAGTTTATGGAATGAAGAGAATATTTGGTTTCTACAGCAGCAGTTAATGTGACATATATACATCCAGCATTCAAACAATAGTATAAAATTCTAGTCGGATAAAATCCATATGGACCCGATTGTGATTGGATCGGGTTCCCGTATTCGTCAGAAAGTAGCAGATGAATGCAGCTAACCCCTCTGATACTTCTTTTCCTAGATGATCAAATAAGTTTGTCACGTCAAATTTAATTTTCTAATCATTAAATTATTATTTATTAATAATTTAATGATTAAAAAATTATAATTTTATCATATTTTTAATGATAAGGAAATTTTTATATATTTTTCTGTAATTTACTAATTTTTCAATCCAAACTGTCCGTACTGTCCACGTCAGTCCCCACTAGTACCCAACCAGTAAATATTGGATCAAATTATTGTATCCACAACCAATAATAAATAACAAATAATTTTAAATTCAAATTAAATAGAAGTTCGAAAATAGGGTTAAGAGATGGGTTTGTTTCCACGTCATCAACTTCTAGAAAAACCTGACTCACCACATGTCGTCCAAGATAGGTTTATTTATTTATTTCAATCAAAACATATAAATTGATATTTTTAAAAAAATAATTATAATGTAAAATAAATAATAATGTATTTCGGTGTATTTTGCTTAGCATCGATAACAAATATGATCACCTCTAAAAATAACAAAAAATGGATATATTTCTCTTGTAACTTTTCATTATTTATCTAATATATAAATTATTTATTATTTTATATAGTTAATCATAATAAAAATCTCCCCTAAAATTGTTGTATTGGACAGCCACGTAGAAAAGGATGGTGGGTGGGAGTACAATCAAGAGTGGAACAAAGATAAAAGCTCTTATCCTATTTAAATTAAATTAAGTTTATTTATAATTAAATAAATTAAAATTAAAATTTTTAATATATCATAAATTTAATTCAATTTTAAATGAATATAATAAATATCTAAATTAAATTATTTATTTTTATTAAAAATGAAATATTATTAATAAAAGTATTATACTTCTTAAATATCTATAATTTTACATTATCAAATGAATTAAACTTATGATTATAAATTTATAAATTATATTTTAAAATTAAATTACTTTTATATAAATTAATGGTTCATTTATGAAATGATTTTTTATAGTATTAAGTAGTTTACGAGTAATTTAGTTCATTTAGGTTCTTGATGGTAGGTAATTGTTTTCAATTTTAATATTTTAAAATTTTAATGGTTAAATAAATGTTTATAAAAAATAAATAATCCATCATGATTAGTTATTAAAATTGAAAGATTATTATTATTATTATAATTATAATATAAGCTTATGAAATGAGAAGGGAAAATGGAATGGAGCACTAATTGCCGTAAATCTTGAAAGAAAGAGAGGAATAGAGAGGGGGAGGGGAAGAGGGTCAACTATTGGAACGAAGCACTCATGAATGTGAATGTTTGAAGTTCATTGTATTAACATCGTTTTATACCCATTTAATTATTAATATTTACTTGGTCTTAAACCATCCTTAATAATTAAAACCCAATTGCCTTTTCTTCTTTTTCTTTTAAATTTTGATTTTTGTGTTCTATCATAATTATTAAATAACACATCGCAATCCCAATCAAATAAATCATCATACTCTTGCATTCAATTCAGACTTATTATTATGATAAGGAATTTTTCTCCTTTTCTTTTACTTAATAATTTATATAATTATTTTTATCAATAACCAAACTATCATAAATTAATATTAAAATTTATAAATTTATCCAATTAAAATATATCAGATTATTGATTTTTCATGTTTAAAATATATATCAAAGTAATTTCTAATTTTTTAAGGTATATTTAACATTGTTATTTGATGTTTAGATATATTTTTTCTGAATTATTTATTTAGTATTTATTATTTTTCTAAAATAATTTTTATAAACCATTTTTTTCAAAACAATATCGATTTAATTATTTATTATTAATAATTTTTGATGAATTCAATGATGTTATAAATCTTATGATATAGATAATTATCTAAAGAGAGATATCTTTATGATATAATAAATTTATGATATAATAAATTTATTTAAATTGAGTTAAATAATTATCAATCTAATTCATTATTAATTCAAAATAATATTATATATATATATAGTCCATAGTTTATTTTTTCCGCCTTCTAGAAAGCTGTGGTATGGAAGTTAAAACCTTAATACTTGTAAAATAAAATAGGTAATAGATATAGATAGTATTTATTAGGGTTTTTGTAGAATTGAATTATGATTCGTACGTACCATATGCAGTCATTGCTTACGTATATATCCCAATATTATGTCCTCAAACGGGGCCCATCCTTTCGATTCTTCTTTTTAGGGGTCAATTGAAGTCGCTTATAAATATTTATCATTTATTTCAATTATCATATTATTACTACCTCCTTGAAAATGATAAAATTTTTATATTATTTTTTAATATCATTATATTTTTATAAATTTAAATTTAAAATCTGTTAATTAAATTAATTGACCCGTCTCTATAATTATAACCTTCAAATACAAACATTGATAGTGTCGGTATCTGGTTAATTAATTCACAACAAAGATACATAAAATTCAACCATTATGCTTATAAAGCTTTTTGACCTAAAGACAACTATGGGGTGCATAGATGCCCCTATCTAATAAACCTTCAAAATATAAAAGTTGAAATCATAATAATACTCGTATTCATTAGTTATTTTCGACTTAAGAAATCACATGGGGCACATGCTGTTCTATACCTACTAACCAATAAACATAGGAGTAGGTCTAAATTTTAATAACTAATTGCATACTTCTTCCTTTATTATTTATTTATTTACATGACTTGATCATCCAACTAAACTATAACAAGCTAAGGAACTCAATTAATCACTACACATCCATCTAAGTCAAAAAATTTACTCAAAATTTGCATAAGAAAACAGAATGAGTAAAACATTTAAGCAATCATTTGCAAGAGTAATATAGAGCTTAATAAATAATTGAGAGACAACACAACCATAGATAAATTTCTAGAATGTATTTAAAATAATTCACCTTAAACAAAACAAGTTGATATTGAAAAGTGATAAATCAAGATATAACTCTCATTTATAATAACCTTCAAACAATACGCGTATAAGTTAAGGCCAAAAAATTTGAATGGAAAAAATAAAATAAAATAAAATAAACAAAAATGCATGAAACGGATGAAACGAAAATGCATGAAAATGCATGAGCAATTATGCATGATGCATGAAATAAGCATAAGATAAAATGTAATGCAATGCAAATAATATGCCACCCCAAACTTAATTTTTGACATTGTCCTCAATGACACACAAATTAAGTTAAAAACAAGAAACTAAGCAACATAAATAATAATAATAATAATAATAATAATAATAATAAGAATCAAGGATAAGTCAAAATCAAGTAAGGTGGAAACAAAATGTAATGCATATCAAATGCAAATATGGATAAAAATGCAAATAAATGCATAAACTAACATATCCTAAACACCCTAAGTAGCCATAAAATAAAATAAATAAACAAACAAATAAATACATAAACATAAAAACACATTAAAACAAAGAAGAGAAAAAAAATCAAAATTAAACATACTAAGTTAAGGTCATTAGCTTGACCCCAAACTTAAGAACTTATCTTGATTAAACTTGAGCTCTTAAGTTTGTGTAGAATGCTCTTTCTATTTCCAAATCGATAAGCTTTAAGTTCTCCGTACTATGAAATCTCCTCGTACATTAAACTTAGTGTCTGTTTCAGAAATAAAAAGAGAAAAAGTTAGTAACAAAATTCATAAAAACAAAGATAAAATGTAACAGTCTGATTAAACGACTGCCTCCACAACTCAATACGAGACCTTTCCAGCATACTTTGTCCTCACTCATATGCTTCCCGAGAAAATTTCCCAGGAGGTCACCCATCCTATAATTGCTTCATGTTAAGCACATTTAACTATGGAGTTCTTACGGAATGAGCACCGAAAAGGTAGGTGCACCTTGTTGATATGGATAGTACCTATCTAATCACTTAAGCTATTATTGATTGCACAGTCTCATACCTGCACAATCTCGAAATCACTCAACTATGAACCCCATTCTTACACAGTCTCAGGATCCCTCTTTTTTAGGTGTGGGATCAGTTCATTCATGTGCCCCTCCGCCTAGAAGCCTGCCAGGAGCCGCTCCTTGTCTGTGCTCTTTCTGGCACCGACGATCACTCCCCGCCCTCGTCAGCCCCGGGTGTCACATGCCCACCAGCTTTCACTTGGTTCGTCCCCCGAACCACACCGTACTATTAACTTTCTCTTCTAGAAAGTCAACAAATATCCTACAAGGGATTTGCGTACATTTTTTTTTCAATTTATAAATATGCATACGATCCAACATCCAATAAATTTCAATCCCTGGATTATCATAATATCATAATTACCTTATCATCATATCAAAGTTATCACTTGCATACATATTATAATTTAAGCATCATCATAATTATTCATTATTACAAACCATTAATAATGTTACTTAATTTAAGGTACTGCCAAGTACCATACTTAAAAGTTTGCACAAACTTGCGGAATAGAAGTCTAAAGGATAAATAAATCCTTACCAGCTATTTATTCAGAATTCACTGCTGACAGCTACTGCTTTTGTTCCCCAGCCTTACTAGTACCTATGTTTATCAAATGACAAACGATGAGTATAAAACTCAGTGGTGCTAGCATAACAAGTATCAATAACATACAATACTCATGTATCATAATAAACAAATTCATCACGATATAATTCATGAGTAATTATAGAATAAATTAAATCCTCATATCATATAAGCTACCATTAATTATTCATCTATCATATTAGTCATATCATTAATATTCTAGCATGTCATATCATAATAATATTATTTGCTTCATAGCATATTATATCATCATAGTGTATCATGTCATCATAGTATATCATATCATCATTGCATATCATATCATCTTAGCATATCATATCATCATAGCATATCATGTCATCATAATATATCATATCATTATAGCATATCATGT
>CANYBF010766520.1:0-13717 GCA_948192965.1 Dalechampia spathulata
TTTTCAACTCTGAAAAACCTAAGTTTTATTTCCTAGTTTTCAAAGTTAATTCAATTGGATTAATAGAAACAAACTAGGTGGCGACTCCACAATCCACGCTTGCTTTTCTCAAAAGTTAAAACCCGTTAACAAGCCGGAAAACGGAACCGAAGCTCACAACTGGGAGGGCCCATTCCTAGTCAAGAAGATCCTATCCAAAGGTGCGGGCCACATCTCAAATTTGGAAGGCAATGAATTCTCAGAACTTATCAACCTTGATCGACTAAAGAAATATTTTGTCTAAAGCAAAAGGTTAAAAAAACCAAATAAAAATAAAAAGTCTGGTGAGTTGAAAACCTGCATAGGCAATTCATGCACAAAATTAAGATAAAATGAAAAATACTTACTCAATGAGTTGAAAATCTGCTTGGACGACTCATGCAAAAGTTAGAGCTCTTAGAAGCAAAAGGAGAGCGTTAAAATAGTTGATCAGACTGGTCAATAAAAGGGGTTAAGTCTGATGCACATCGGGGAACTCCTATGTTAGTTTTAACATTTTTCATGCAAATGTTTTAATCTCATTAATGCGAATGGAACACATGTTCATAAACTTAGCCATGAGTAATACTAGTTTCAAACACAAAGTACTGTCTTTCTTTGTTACATGCAATCTTATTACCTAACAATGTCTTGTAGTACAGGACTCAGGCATGGTGCATCACCCATAGCTTATACTCCTCATCTGTGGTAGATCCAGCTCCAGGAATCTCCACTAGCACAATTTGGTGACTAGGCCAAATACTCTTCACATGCTCCATAAAACGAGGCACCAGCCTTCCTCCCTCAAATTATGTCAATCGAGGGATAGTCTGCAGATGACCATACTGACGATAAATTTTGGTAGGACTGTAGTGCATGCAATACCTAAATCTCGGTAGTGGGATACAATTTATGTAAGTCATCATAGTCACATGCTTTATGTGCCACCAAGGACAAGTCCACCTAATATCACTCTCAGGTCTGGTCTCTATCCACTCAATCCAACCCTGGAATGCCAACGTCCTTGCCTCGCTAAAGGTATAACCTCTTTGCATATGGCTGTAAGGAAGGTATCTCTACGGGTCCCTCGCTGGTGGTGCTAGGATCCCAAGTTTCTCTTGAAGCCAAATCTATAAACAAAAATAAAAATAAAAGCTCGCTGAGTTAAAAACCTTGCAAAAAGGCTGCTCATGCAAAAATTAGAGTGACCCACTGAGCTGAAAACCCAAGGGGCAGTTTAGGCAAAAGTTAAGGTCTGAGGTAAAAAATTAAAAGCTCGATGAGTGAAAAGCCTTACGAAAGGTAACTCATGCAAAAATTAGAGCAAAACATAGCTTTTCTAAGTTAAAAACCTGCAAAGGTGGCTTAAAAATTCTTACCTACAGCAGGAGCAAGCTACCATTGAAATGTTCAAACTACCCTCACTTCACTCTGTCCAACCCAAGTATTGTCTCTGCAATGATCATGGGAAAAGGGGTCCAACCTCGTGTTATCTGGTCTACCACCGACTCGATCAATAAATCTCCATGATCGGATGGATCGACGAATAAGAATTATACCAATAATCCAAATCCTACTACTCTCAACCATGAGAAAGTATCTACACATTTTTGACCATATAGCTAGAAAATAGCAGCAAGATCTGCATAGTCATCTGCTGTTAAAAGCGACCTCGTCTCAATCGGGCTGATGTCAAAAGCCCTAATCAGATGTGGGAATGCCTCCCCAATAGGCACAGGCACTGTTAGCATCGTCGTCATGCTACAGGTAACTTTGAGGATGGCAGCAAACTCCTCATACATCGAGCACAACTCAACATGACCAAACTGAAAAATATGGGCCACCGGATCCCAAAATTGCACGGCATCATGCAGGAAACTGTTATTGATTGAGACTTGCTGAAAGGTCCTCAAGTATTTAAGTCTGATCTCACTTAATCGGCTCCACTCATCGTTGCCCCAGCGGCGGGAAAGAGTGCAAAAAGCAGATAGTGATTGCTGAGTCATTGTCTATTTAGCTTCTACAAAGAAGAGCAAATGAGTTATATTTTGGCAAAGAAGCATAAAACATGAGATATTTATAGTAGCAAGTAATCTAAGGTTTCATTAATAAATCCAAAAAGATACAAAGTTTGAGGTTTAGCTGTCCTCAATGATTGTACACCACAGCCCGAGTGTACTAGGCCTACATGCCAGATTATATTATGGCCTATTATTTTAATACATAAATTATAGAAATTATAGAATTTTGACATCATGCATATGGGAGAGGAACGTCATGTCTTTTCTAGGCATCATCATTACCTGATTGGTCTTCATCAGGACGGAGGCTATCTGGGACTTCAATGTTGTAACACTCCAGACGCACCATCAGCCGAGCAATCTCTCGACCCATCTGTTCGGTCATCTAAGCATAGCGATCACAATCCTCTTATTCTAGCTGCCTGCTTGTCTGCAAATATAAGCATGTAGGCATATAAGTCATACATCTATGCATTGACATCATATCCACATTTCATAATAGGTACTCGCCTGAATAATTAGCATCTCAGACGTATGATAACGATGTAACCCCACTAGCAGCCTTGAGCCATCTGCCATGGTATCTCAAGGCACCTACAAAATCAAGCACACATAAGACCATAGGAGTTAAGGGTGTATGAAACATTTGTACTCACATGAGTGGTGTTTAGGGGATCAAATGCAATCTCACTTCTTCTCAGCACCGGAAAGGAGGCCTCGTAATGACGACCAGTCTCATCATAAGTAAAGATCAATGGATTTTATGATCACATGGGGGGTTTGCTAATGTGCATTACCCCCCTATGAAGATGCACTTGAAGAATTAGGCCTCTCCCAAAAATTTTAGAATTTTTAGAGGTCATTTGCTCTGTTAAATCCAATTTTCACAACCTGCAGCATCTAAAAAATTTGAAAAGTCAGTCAAAATTCAATAGATTGATACTTGAAAATTCAGGTAATTTTCATAAACCACTTCAATTTCAATTTCACTGATCAATTATTTTTCCATGGCTAGCATAGACAGGAAATTGATCCAGCAGACGATCAAAAATAATCAAACCTTTGACTTCTAGTCAAGCTATTAACCAGACAGTGTTGTATTCCGACAGAGGATCCTAAATGTAGACTTTAGAGATAGACAACACTTATAGGATGGTGCAAGAATTAATCTAACGGTTGATCATCCCGACCCAGTAGATGGTCACCTCAGGTTCCGTAGTTGAACCACCTGATCCAGCAGAGATCATAAAATCAAGCCTTTGATTCTTAAACCCTAGCCATAGGCATCTAAACACCAATTTCAGATGATTACCTTGCATTGAAGCCATTGGTCTTGCAGTGACCATCGATCAGCCTTAATCGTTTAGCCTGAACATCGAGCTCCCAATGACTAGATTGGGATTATTATTGGTCAAAACCGTTGATCAGAAAATGTCAAGCCTCAACAGAGGATGTCAAATGCCATTTTGGAGATATTCAACATTTATTAGATGGCGCGAGCACCGACCCAGCAGATGGCCCAAGTCCTGCAGTTGACCACTCGATCCAGAAGCGATCATAGAATCAAGCCTTTGATTCCTAAACCTTAGTAGTAGGCATCTAAACACTGACATCAGATGATTTTAAGCCTCATAGCAAAGCCATCAGTCTTGCTAAAGACCACAGATCAACATTGATCATCTAGCCTGAGCATCAGGCTCCTAGTGGCAGAATTGGGATGCAAGTTTCAGCATGAGCATCATATCAGCATTGATTACCTAGCCCGAGCACCAGGCTCCCAATTGCAAAATTAGGTCTTAAGCCTCAATGCGAGCATTCTGCAAGCCTCAACGCGAGCATTTTATAAGCCTCAACATAAGCATTCTATAAGTCTTAATGTGAGCATTCTACAAGCCTCAATGCAAGCATTCTACAAGCCTCAACACGAGCATTTTGTAAGTTTTAGCATGAGCATTCTACAAGCCTCAACGCGAGCATTCTGTAAGCCTCAACGCAAGCATTCTATAAGCCTCAACATGAGCATTCTATAAGTCTCAATGTAAGCATACTGCAAGCCTCAACATGAGCATTCTATAGGCCTTAGCACGAGCATCCTATAAGCCTCAACACGAGCATCCTGTAAGCCTCCACATAAGCATTTCATAAGCCTCAAAATGAGCACTTCATAAGTCTCAGTCTAAGCATCAATCAGCTATTGTTCCTAAATTTAAGCAAAAATCAGTGTCATGATTAGGTTTCATCCTATCGACTTCTGATTATGTCATTCTAGGATGATCCTAATCAGGGGGTAAACTATTAACACTGTATTTTTGCCCCTTGCACAGGCTGGCTGGGTTGCCCACTTCGAGTATGTATTGTGACTTGTTTCCTTCTCGGGATGGCTTGATACAAGTTCTCATTTGTAAGAGCAAGTTGCATACATGAATTTTACATATTCATTTACCATTTAGGCACACCGTTTGCCCTCCATTTAGTCCATCCAAAATTGCTACCAATCACAGATTTCCAGTACAGCCTACACAGGCTGGCTTAATTGCCCACTTTGAGCATGTATTATGACTTGTTCCCATATTGGAATGGCCTGATACAGGTTCCCATTTCCAAGAGTAAGTTGCATACATGAATTTTACATATCCATTTTCCATTTAAACGCACCATTTGCCCCCCGTTTGGTCCGTCGAAAATGGCTACCAGCCACAGATTTCCAGGACAACCTGCACAGGCTGACTGGGTTGCCCACTTTGGGCATGTATTATGACTTGTTCCTATATCGAAATGGCTTAATACAGGTTTCCATTCCCTAGAGCAAGTTGTATACATGAACTTTGCATATTCATTTGCCCTTTAGGCACACCATTTGCCCTCTGTTTGGTACGTCCAAAGTGGCTACCAGTCACAGATTTCCAAAACAGCCTACACATGCTGACTAGGTTGCCCACTTCGGGCATGTATTACAAATTGTTCCCATATAGGAATGGCTTGATACAGGTTTCCATTCTCTAAAGCAAGTTGTATACATGAACTTTGCATATTCATTTTCCATTTAGGCACACCGTTTGCCCCCTGTTTGGTACATCCAAAATGGCTACCAGTTACAGATTTCTAGGACAGCCTACACAGGCTGACTGGGTTGCCCACTTCGGGCATGTATTGCGACTTGTTAACATATCAAAATGGCTTAATACAAGTTTCCATCTCCAAGAGTAAGTTGTATACATAAATCTTGCATATTCATTTGCCATTTAGGCACACCATTTACCCCCCATTTGGTCCGTCCAAAATGGCTGCCAGTCATAGATTTCCAGAACAGCTTGCACAGGCTGACTGGGTTGCCCAATTTGGGCACGTATTTCAACTTGTTCCCGTATCAGAATGGCTTGATACAAGTTTTCATCTCTAAGAGCAAGTTGCATAGATGAATTATGCATATTCATTTTCCATTTAGCCATACTGTTTAGCCCCTATTTGGCTCGTGCAAAATGGTTTCCCGTCATGTTTTGGGACATTATCCCACATTGCTAAGCTTAAGGGTGCCACCCCTCCTAAGGCTACTATAAATACAAGGGCAAGCCTTCTTCTTCAAGACAGATAATATATCATATAAATGATACATAATATCATACAAATGATATAACTTAAGTAAAATTTTAATTAGGTTTAGTGACTAATTAAATTTTTACTAAAATCCTAAGCTTTTGAGAATTTGGGGGAGCGACTTCTGGCCCTGGTAAGTCATTTCTTCTTTCGACTTTTTAAGTTAATTTAGCTTTACTGTCATGTTTAGCTTATTATATTAGTTTAGCTTTACTGTCATGTTTAGCTTATTATTTTATTTTGCTTTACTGCCATGTTTAGTTTTTACTATGCCATGTCATATGCCATTTATGTCATATCATCATGCCATGTCACATGTCATACGCCATTTATGCCATGTCAACATGCCACATCATATGCTAATATGACATGTCACATGTCATACACCATTTATGCAATGTCAACATGTCACATCATATGCTAATATGCCATGTCACATGTCATACGCCATTTATGTCATGTCACCATGTCATGTCATATGCTAGTATGCCATGTCATATGTCATACGCCACTATGTCATGTCATCATGCCATATCACATATCATATGCCACATGCCATATCATCATGTTATATGCCACATCATCATGCCATATGCTATTATGCCTTGTCATCATGTCACATGCCATATCATCATGTCATATGCTATTATGCCATGTCACATGTCATATCATCATGTCATATGCTATTATGCCATGTCACATATCATATGCCACTATGCCATGTCATCATGCCACATGTCATGTCATCATGTCACATGCCACATTACCATGTCACATATCACGTCATCATGTCACATGTCACATGCTATATCATCATGTCATATGCTATTACGTCATGTCATCTTACATGCATCGGACTTCGGCTCTTGATTCATACTTTTACATGGCATAGAATTAGTCGATCAAGTCCTAAATTTTGTTTGCTATTAATGATTTTGCTTGTTTATTTGCATTTTCACTTGTACTACCCGAGGTGGAAAATTTCCGAGGAGGTTGAGACATTACTAAATGTCAAATTTTTGTACTAACAAAGATCCTTTGTAATAGAATAGTATTATTCCCCATTTTTAGGATTTAGCATTAAATCCTACGTGTATCCCCCATTTTCCTTGATCCCTTTCACCGGCCTTTCGGCATTATTTCATTTTATGGATGGTTTTATATTTGCTTAAATATATATGCCATACCATGTCACATCCCACATCACACACTCCTATGCCATACCATGCATATGTCATGCTATAAGCATTATTTCGTATGCAAATACAATCAAATACACCAATCTAATGAACAATATGCGCCATTTGCCATGCTATATGCTAATATACCATGCCATTTCACATGCCATTATGCCATGATGTTATGTCATGTCACATGTCATTATACCATGCCAAGTCGTATGCCATACCACATACCATGTTGTATGCCACGTCACATACCAGGATGAATGTCTATTCACCCACATATCACTATGCCATGTCATACATATGCCATGTTATTTTATATGTCATTTTTACTATATCATGTCATGCATATGCCATGTCATTTTATTATGTCATCACTTCACATGTCATGCATATGCCATGTCATCCAAATGCTATATAGCCATATATATCATTCTACGTGCAACCGTACAACGCAAAATCGCATGTCACGCTGTGTACTTACATATACGCTCGTATGCTTGCCTTCTTAGGACAATTAATCCCAACTATGATGGTAAAATTGATTTTGGAAACTCATAGAAATAGATCTCCACCACCCGAACCTAATCTCTGATGGGTTTAACTAGCACTTATGCTATAGGTCTGTTGGACCAATCCGTAACCATCCGGTGGTGACTCCTTGTGACTCCTTGTGACTCTTTTGAGTCCATATCATTCCTTGGGCTAACCCCTCAAGAAGACTGTGCTTTTACTCCAAGTGTAGTCCTCGGTCCGTGAGCATCGAAAGCCTTGCTTTAGGCGGCGGTAGAAATCGACGCTTATAGTATCATTCTGCCATTACTTAAAAAGATTTTTCCTCAAACCTGCATCCATATCAAAGGAAGACAAGTCACTAACATTGAAAGTAACTAAAATTTTGTACTTACCAGGTAAGTCAATCTTGTAGGCATTGTCATTAGTGCATTCTAACACTTGGAAAGGGCTATCTTCCCTTACATCTAGCTTGGTTCTTCTTTCCTTTGGGAACATCTCTTTTCTCAAATTCACTAAAACCCAATCCCTAGGTTCAAATCTCACTTGGCTTCTCACCCTATTTGCCTTTTCAGCATACTCTTTATTCTTTTTCTCTATATTTGCTTAAACCTTTTCATGCATTGATTTCACTAATTCTACCTTTCTTTTTTCATCTAAACTAGAAAGCTCATGTAAAGACAAAGAAGATAAATCCAAAATAGTTAGTGAATTAAAACCATACACAAGTTTGAATGGTGAATATCCTATGGAAGAATGAATACTTCTATTATAAGTAAACTCCATAAAAGGTCAATAATCTTCCCATGTCTTTAAGTTTTTAGCCACTATAGCTCAAAGAAATATTCCTAAAGTTCTATCTAGGGACTTGTTATATATGAGTATATCATCAAAATAAGCAACCATAAACTTCCCAAAGTAAGCACACAAAACATGGTTCATAAGCCGTATAAATGTACTAAATGTACTAGTCCAACCAAAAAGCATTACTAACCATTCATATAATCCATATTTAATTTTAAAAGCAGTTTTCCATTCATCTCCAGGTTTCATCCTAATTTGATGATATCCACTCATTAAATCAATTTTTGCAAAGTAATGAGCCTCATGCAATTCATATAATATATCATCAAGTCTAGGGATAAGGTGTCTATACTTTACATTGATTTTATTGACTGCCCTATAATTAACACACGCACCATGTGCCATCCTTTTTAGGCACCAATAAGATTGGAACAGCACAAGGACTCATGCTCTCCTTTACCAATCCTTTTTCCAAGAGTTCATCCACTTGCCTTTGCATCTCCTTAGTCTCTATAGGATTGGTTCTACAAGCTGGCCAATTAAGGATGGTAGAGCCATGAATAAAGTAAATTTGATGTTCTATGTCTCTCAAAGATGGTAATTTGTTAGGCATCTCATCAGGAAAAACATCAACAAATTCCTGCAACAATGAAATAAAACTAAAAGGAAAATTATCAAGGTTAATGTTATTGTCAGTAAATAAAATTTTCTTATACCTAAGAAGCAAAATAGGCTTCTTTAAGGAAATAGCACCCTTAACCTCTCTCATTTTCATATAAAAGTTTTGTTTCTTTTTCCCTTCTCTTTTATTTTCACTCACCAAAGGGCCATTAACTTATGTACTTCTCTTTTCCTTCATTCTTTCCTTTTTCTCTCTTTTTCTCTAAGAAGGCCAAAACTTCAGTCCCTTTTATTCCCAACGCCAAAACCTCTCTCTCCCTCTCAATTATTTTCTTTTGATCTTCATACACTTCTTGAGGGGATAATAGAGCTAGCACCACCTTCCTTCCCTCATGAGAAAAGAAATACTTGTTGTTATACCTATCATATAGAACTCTTCTATCAAATTACCATGGTCTTCTTAACAATAGATGACCTGCTTGCATAGGTACAACGTCACAAGCTACTTCATTTTTTACCATCCTATGGAGAATGGCACCATCACTTGGCGTGTCACCTTTACTTCTCCATAATCACTTAACCATTGTAACTTATATAGTTTAAGATGTTTGTTGCATGTCAAGTCTAACTTCTCCACCATACTTACACTAGCAACATTGGTGCAACTTCCGCCATCTATAATCATAGAGCACACTTTTCTATTGACCAAGCATCTAGTGTGAAATATGTTTTCATATTGCTTAAGGCTTTAATCCTTCACTCATATGTTCAAAGCATGCCTAACAACCAAGCTCCCTCCATGTTTAGCAAACACTACATCATTCTTTTCTTCTTTCTCATTGACACTACAATCGGTCAAGGAAGGCATCTCATCTTTGGATTTAGAGTATACTTCTCCATACTCCATAGTGAACATGAGTCTTTTGTTAGGACATTAAGAAACAATATTTCCTTTTCCCAAGCACTTAAAACATTAGATTTCCCTACTGGAAGCTAAAGATTAGGGTTTCCTTTAGTTTCTTTAGGTACGGTTTGAATAGCTTCTCTCCTTTTATTGGTTGAACATGCTCATTAAAGTTGTGAGTTTCAAGCTTCTTTCTTCTCATCTCTTTTACTTCATTTAGAACTCCAAGTATTGCTAGAACTCCCTTGGAATTTACTGGTAATAGCATCGACAATCTCCTTGTTTAGACCACTAAGAAATTGAGCCATGGTGACCTCTTCATCCTCCTCAATGATGGCCCTAACCATGCACATCTCCATCTCTTTATGGTAGTCTTCTACACTCCTTCCTCATTGCACCAATCTATGCAACTTTTGATGTAGTTCCTTAAAGTAATAAGTAGGGATAAATCTATACCACATAGCTTCTGTCATGGCCTCCCAAGTGAGGATAAGCCGAATGCCCTTCTTCCTTCTATTAGCATTGAGTTAATCCCACCAAAACATAGCATAGCTAGTGAATTTGAATGCTGCTATCTTTACTTTCTTCTCCTCTGAATAGTTTTAGCATTTGAAGATCATCTCCAGTTTCCTCTCCCATTCAAGGTACTCTTCAACATTATTGTTTCCCTTAAATTTAGGCATTCTCATCTTTATGGTACCAAGGTTCCCATCTATATGACCATTATTTGTGTTTTCTCCTTCTTCTTCTTCTTCTTGGATATGTTGCAATGGAAATCCTCTATCTCCTCCTTTAGCTCCTCTTATTAATTGGAATCTTCCATCATAGCCTCTTTGAAGATTTTATGTTGGTGTGCATGTATCCTCCTTTGTTGCACTTTAATTTGACTTGATTTCTTGCAACTCGTCAAAGACAAGCCTTTGAAACTTTTCCATTTATCCATTGATTACCTCCATGAAAAGTTTCAATTAGGGATTTATTGTTGGCACATCCTCTTGTTCATGATCATGCTTACTAGAACTCATTATGATTATAGAAACAACAATGTAATGGTTAAATAAACCACTCCCTCACGTATTTACTCTCTTTTAGCTTTTTCTAGATATAAACCACTTGTTTATGCCTTTTACCTCTCTATTACAATTCTTTAAATTGAATTTTGGAATCAAGGCACATAAATCAAAGTAAAAGTACACATTTGAAAAGCAAGGAACAACCTAACAATATAATTCAAGCTCTAGAAAGAAGATAATATACAATTTGGATGTAGCATAAGAACAAGAATATGCACCACTAAATTAAAGAAATTTTAGAGTGTAGATACAAGAAAATAACACTTTAACAATGTTAAGAGGCATAACTAGAATCAAACAAAGAATTGTAATAGAGAAGTAAAAGGCATAAACAAGTGGTTTATATCTAGAGCTCTTATTTATAGTAGTTTTTAACTCTAGTCCTTCAATGCTATGGAAGTCTTATTCCATGGAGGATTTGGAAAGTCTAAACCAAGAAGGACTTGGTTCTTTTACTCCTACTCTAACTTAAAAGATAAATAAATAAATAAAATAAAGGTATAATTACATGGAAATTCATGCAAGCCAATTAAGCTAATAATTGGCCTGTCTTCTTTTCCTTATAAGGCAAGCAAAGATTGATCATTATCTGATTATACAAGGGATTACAACAAAAATCTGATAGCATTCTGAGGTAATCATATTATAATGATAAGAGAATGTTGATTGAATAGGCATGAGGTTATACAACCGTACCAGAACCATGACAGGATTTTAACTCTTAACAGAGCAATATGTAGTAGAAAAATAGGCCAAATTTAGGCAAATCAATTAATATGATACGACATGAATTTACATAGCATGTAAATGAAGGGTCGTATTTTTTGAAATTAGCTACATAGGGTTTATTATGGTAGAAACAAGCTACACTCTCCTGCCACGTTGTCCCCAACCTATCCAACTTAATGGAATCATTGATTTAGGAATATAACTAGTGTCTACCCATTCTAGGGATCATTGATGATCCTCAATACAAGACAGTGAGTGGTGACTGCAAACTTGCTTTCCTGAGGAGTCGAATGGAGTCCAAGGTACTCACTCACTTATAGTCACCAATTAAGTAGGGACCAAGGTGGTATACAAATGCAAATGGTATATATGATATGTAATATAATTAACTTGATTAGAATAGGAAAATTGATATGAAACTCTAAGATTTCAATGCCAGTACTCTTTCACCGTAGGTCTTGAATGGAGTCATCACTTTAGGTGGGGCTTTCGTTGCGATCCAGCGTGAGGCTTATGACAGACGGCACTAGGGTCCACTTAAAGCAAAAGTGCAATCTTCTCGAGGGCTACCTAGATGAATGATATGGACCTAATATAAGTCATAAGATAAAGTCACCACCGGATGGTTCTAGATTTTGTTCAACCGACCCATAGCATGAGTGCTACATCAAAACCTTTAAAGATGGGTTCGAGTGGTGAAGATCTATTTTCTTAGAGTTTACAAGTTTGATTTTATCATTTTAGTTGAGTTAATTATCCTAGGCAAGCGACCATTTATAAGCATGAATAAAGCACACAACAGTACAATATACCAATAATCATAGTAGATATAGCATGGTAAATATGATAGAAGGGACGAGAGCCACCCATAATCTATCTGAACAAAGAATTCTCACATAATACCCAAACTGCAGCTCTCCTGGCCTTATCAAGGGCTTCGTTCTTTTGAACTTCTTTGAACAGACTAACTAGAATGGATCATTCTTCTTAGAAAAGAAACTTAGATCTAAGAGAATTATATTACTAAGGTATATTAAATTTCAAAAGGAAAGGGGTTTAGAAAGCCATGAGAGATAAACAAAAGAGATATTTTATTTCTTAAAAGCTTGCCCCGTCTAAGTGAAGGAGTTATATTTATATAGGCTAAGTAAGATTTAGCCATAATCTCATAAACCAATAAGATAAAGACACATCATGGGATAAGGATAAGCCTTATCTTCTTAGACACCTAACTTGATATGACAACACAATCATAAAGGACAAGTATCATATGGTAAACCTAATCATGAAGGTGATATGGAACCAACATGAGTAACTTAAAATCAAAGAAAAAGACTTTAAGTAAAGTTAAAGTAAAGCTAATACATGACAATAATGACACATACATTATTACACACATTATGATTATTTTTCTCCACTAGTGAAAGGACTCCATTCTGGATCATTAGGGTCATCTGAGTCAGTATCATGATAATGCCATCTCGATTTGGATTTTTTCTTTGGAACATATTCATCAAGGAATTTTTCTACTTCATAAAATTTATGTTCTTCTTCTTATGGGGTAAGTTATGGAACATCTTCCATTTGGGAATCCTAAAAGATAGGGTCTCGATAATCTAGAAGAGAAGAAGATGATGGTTGTTATGATTGTGTAGCAGTAACATCATAAAAAGGATAAGTAATCCTCATTCAATCTTCATCATACCTTTGCATACTGATTATAGGAACATAAATATCTATACAATTATTAAACTAATTTGTAATGTCAAGGAGGTCATTGTGAGAGTAGCACATCCCGGACGCTGGGAATGCTGCACGCGGTTTGGCGTGAAATGCCGTGGTGCTTGCTCTCGCGAATATTGACCCCTGAGTTACTACAGGAACTAGACAGATCGCATCGAGAAAGTGGAGTCGCCACCCGGCTAATTTAGTCAACTCAATTGAGCAACTAAACAAGCCAGGAAAATGTAAACCCGAGCCTTCCTGCTGAGGGAAAGCAGCCCAAAGTTCTTCAGAGAACGGGTTTGGCATTTCGATTTTATTCGTATTCCGTATTATCATCTTCACTCTATCCGATTTTAATAAAAGCGCAAATCACACACAATTAGGTTGAATTTCACTTAGGTCCTTTTTCATGGCATAGGGAAAGCAAAAGACATGTAACACAGATGAAAGCTGTAAAAACAGAAATAAATCAAAAATAAAAGCAGGAAATAAAAGCAGGAAATAAAGAAGGAAATAAAGCAATTCGGGTAT
>CANYBF010766715.1:0-13541 GCA_948192965.1 Dalechampia spathulata
GAAACATACCTCCTTTTGGAAAGGGAGAATTCGGCCTTCACAAGAGCAATTGTGAGGAAGAAGAAAAATACCATAAGTTTCTTCTTTTTCTTTGCTAGTTCACAGGAAAGGAGATAGAAGCAATTGTTGCTTGCTTGGATTCCCTCATTTTTGTGTGGATACTGTTGGAGGCTACCTAATTTGGTGGTTTTTGGTTTGCTATAACCATAAACGGCATAGAGATCAAGAACGAAGGAGAACTGCATTGATATGTAACAGTTACTATTTTATGCCATATCTAATCTCTAATTTAGTTTTCATGTGTTTTGATGCAAAGATGTTCTCTTGGTTTGCTGATTTGAATAAAATTTTTTAAATTTCTTCCGCTGCTTAATAATATAGCAAACCAACACCCTATGGTAAAAAAGTGGCATTCAACATGCCAAAGTCGTGTCTCGCATAGGCATTAGTGAAAATATGTTATGTGCGTACAGAACACTCAGAATGGGCTACAGTGGGCTGTGGGGACCACTGGTGCCGGGTGGGCCTTATTGTACGGCGGGCCCAGAATATGGCAAGTAGCATGCCCAGTGTTGTGCCTTGCACAAGGCGACAAGTGGGATGTGTTCTATGCATACAAAACACTCAGTAGTGGGTCCCACTAATGCTTGGTGGGCCCCATAGCATGGTGGCCCGGAATGTGGCATTTGGGGTGTCACGGGATGTACCTTTTGTAAGGCAGCTGTAAAATGTATTCTGTGAGTACAGAATACACAGAATGGACTGATACAGGGGGTGGGTCCTACCTATGTACTATTCATGGTGAATAGTATCCAGGGCCCAAAATGTAGTATTTTACATTCTACATAGTTTGCCTTGAGTAGGCAACAAAGAAGTGTGTTCTGTATGTACAGAACACTCGAAATAGAGAAATGAGGGTGGCGGGCCTTGCCAGGCACCATGGTGGGCCCCACTAGCTCTGATGTATTCTGTACACCAGAATACTCAGGGGAAGTCATAGAGGCCTATGTGCATAATCGGGGTCAATATCGGGGACTAATACCTAGCCAAATCAATGGAAACTTGAAATTGCACGAGTGTGAAAAGTCAGGGTCAATAGGTAGAGTTAAGAATAAAGTCAATTTTATGTTTTATTCCTCTCAAAGGTGATAATTCATTAGGCATCTCATTAGGAGAAACATCATCAAATTCCTGAAACATTGAAACAAAACTAGAAGACAATTTGTCAAGGTTAATGTAAGTGTCAGCAAATTAAATTTCCTTGTACCTAAGAAGCAAAACAAGCTTCTTTAAGGAAATATTATTCTTAACCTCTATCATTTTCATATAAAAGTTTTGCTTCTTTTTTCTCTTTTTCTCTAAGGAGGCCAAAACTTCACTCCCTTTTATTCCCAAGGCCGAAACCTCTCTCTCCCTCTCAAGTATTTTCTTTTGATCTTCATAAACTTCTTGAGGGGATAATGGAGCTAGCACCACCTTGCTTCCCTCATGAGAAAAGGAATACCGGTTGTTATACCCATCATGTAGAACTCTTTTATCAAATTATCATCATCTTCTCAATAGTAGATGACTTGCTTGCATAGGTAGAACATCATGAGCTACTTCATCTTTGTACCATCCTATAGAGAATGGCACCATCACTTGGCATGTCACCTTCACTTCTCCACAATCGCTCAACCATTGCCACTTATATGGTTTAGGATATTTATTACATGTCAAGTCTAACTTCTCCACCATACTCACACTAGCAACATTGGTGCAACTTCCACCATCTATAATCATGGAGCACACTTTTCCATTGACCAAGCATCTAGTGTGAAATATGTTTTCACGTTGCTCAAGGCTTTCTTCCTTCACTTGCATACGCCTAGCAGTTACTACATCATTATTTTCTTCTTTCTCATTATCACTGCAATTGGTCAAGGAAGTGACGTAGAACCCAATGACAAGTATGCCATAAACCCTCACAGACACTAAGATATATCTTCATTGGAAGAAAAAACCCCTATCCTATTGAACCCCCAAACTAATAAGTATGGAAAAGAAAATGATAAGGCTATGGAAGAAGAGAAAACACAATAATTAAATTGATAAGTTAACCCTAATTCCTAATGTAATTAGAAGAAATCAAATCCTCACTTCTTAACTAAAAACATAACATGCATAAAGCATAAAACCAAAAGGTTATTTATTGAATAAAATCAAATGTGCCTTTAAAGGCTTATAAGAGCTCCTATTTATAGTAATTTCTAACCTTAATCCTTCAAGGATATAGAAGTCCTATTCCAATGAAGATTTGGAAGGTCTAAACCAAGGACTTGGTTATTTTACTCCTATTCTAACTTAGAAGATAAATAAATAAATAAATAAAATAAAGCTACAATTACATGAAAATTCATACAAGCCAATTAGGCTAATAATTGGCTTGTCTTCCTTTCCTTATTGGGTCTCCAACAGGCCTAACTTATGGCCCAACATGTCTAACTCCTTTATAGGCTTATAAAATAAGGCTATGGCATTATAATTAGACCCAAATGACATATACTAGGCTCCCTTCTTTTCCAAACTCATCTTAAGCATTATTATGGCCTTAGGCGCCCCTTTAAGCTCTAAATAGCACTTTGTGCAAAGCCTGTTCTTATAGCTTCATTATGATTTGTTCTTCCATGAATGAGTTCATGGTAGTTTTATATTTGTTAGCACATGACCTTGTAACTAGACTACTTGGTAGAGTTAGTGGTTCTTCCTTTAAGCTTCCCTCTTGAATAAGGATAAAAATCCTTAATGAATAAGGAATCTTAGTTGAAGTAGGAATCCTAGTTGAATTAGGACTCTTTGATTTTTACTCTCTGATGACTTTGTCCCATGATAGGACTTCCTTGAAAAGTAAGCTCCTAATAGCAGTAAGCTTTTAATAACCCATTATATAATTTCCTTTAAGAGTAAGTTTAACTTTATTTTACTTAAACCATCGAATTTGTCAATTGTAACTCTAAACCTCCATCTGAAATGCTTCCAATTGATATCATGATTGAATTTATAATTCTTATTGTATTAATGTAGAATCTCCTTGGTCTGTGTCATATCAAGAAGGCATCTCATAGTGAACATTGAAAAGCAACATGTCCTTTTCCTAAGCACTGAAAACACTAGATTTTCCTACTAGAAGCTAAAGGATTAGGATTTATTTTAGTTTCTTCAGGTGTGGTTTGAATAGCTTTTATCTCTTTGTTGGCCAAACCTTCTCGTTGAAGTTGTGAGTTTCTAGCTCTTTATTTTCTTCCTTCTATTAGGATAGGCTGAATGCTCTTCTTCCTTCTATTAGCATTGAGTTGATCCCACCAAAACATATCATAGTTAGTGAATTCGACTGCTACTATCTTTATTTTCTTCTTCTCTAAATAGTTTTGGCATTTGAAGATCATCTCCACTTTCCACTCCCATTCAAGGTATCCTTTAGCATTTTTGTTTCCCTTGAATTCAGGCATTCTCATCTTTATGGTGCCAAGGTTCGCATTTACATTACCACTAATTAGGGTCTCTCCTTCTTCTTCTTCTTGGACATGATGTAATGGAAATCCTCTATCTCTACCTTTGGCTCCACTTATTGGTTGGAATCTTCCATCATAGTCCCTTTGAAGATTTTATGTTGGTATGCACATATCCTCCTTTGTTGCACTTTGGTTTGACTTGATTTCTTGCAACTACTCAAAGATAAGCTTTTGAAACTTCTCCATTTTTCCATTGATTACCTCCATGAAAAGTATCAATTGAGGATTTATTGTTGGTGCACCCTCTTGCTCATGATCACACTTACTAGAATGCATTATGATTTAAGAACAAAAGATAATGTAAAGGTTAAAAGGTCACTCCCTCACATGTTTACTCTCTTTTGTCTTTTTCTAGATATTAACCACTCTTTTAAGCCTTTTAGATCTTAATTGCAATTCTTCCAATTGAATTTTGAAATCAAAGCATAACAATCAAGTAAAAGCATACGTTTAGAAAGCAAAGAACAACCTAACAATACAGTTCAAGTTTTAGAAAGAAGACAATAGATGATTTGGGTGGTAGCACAAGAACAAGAATATGTATTACTAAATTAAAGCAATTAGAGTGTAGATACAAGCAAATAACACTCTAATAATGTAAAGAAGCAAAAACTAGCTAAAACAAGAAATTAGATAACTAGAATTAAGAAAAGATAATTCAGACAAAGATGTAACAGTTTGATTCATTCTAAAGAAAATCAAATATTGAACCTATTTAAGTCTACCCAAGCAAAGCAAGTAATTCAAAAAGACCTTTAAAGGCAATTAGAGCTGATTTTAGATAGTATGTGCCAATTCCATTTATCTAAGTCCTAATCATGCAATAGTATGTATGTTTGAGATGAACAAGGCAATAGGGTAGCAAACAAGGTGTCTTAGTTATGTTAGAACTCTTCACAAATCATAAAATAGGTGTCCTAGTTGGTTTAGGACTCTTTTCTAGCATAAGAAACTTACAAATAATAATAGACAGAAGATACTTTTATGTTTTTCTTTTTCTCTATTTTCATTTTTTTTATATTTTGATATGAATCAAATGACTAGAATAAGGTATTGACCAAAATCATAAAACACATAAACATAATAAAATAGCAACTTAAACAAATAAAATGACACAACATAGAATAATTGAAACAAAATAATAGAACTAAGATAAATAAGAATTAACCTTGCCTTTGACTCTGACACCAAATGATGCGGAACCCACTGGCAAGTATGCCACAAACCCTCACGCACACTAAGATATAGTTCCAATGGAAGAATAAACCCCCACCCTACTGAACCCCTAAATTATAGAGTATGGAAACATAAATAATAAGGCTATTGAAGAAGAGAAAATGCCACAAATAAATTGATAAGTTAACCCTAATTCTTAATGTAATTAGAAGAAAGAAAATCCTCACTACCTAACTAAAAACTTAACATGCATAAAGCTTAAACCCATAAAGGTCATTTATTGAATAAAATCAAATATCTGAATAGGTTTACATAAGCTTCTATTTATATTAGTTTCTAACCCTAGTTCTTCAAGGATGTAGAAGTTTGATCCAAAGAGGACTTGATCTTCTATTCTTATTCTAACTTAGAAGAGAAATAAATAAAATAAAATAAGATTATAATTAAATGGAAATTCATGCAAGCTAATTAGGTTAATAATTGGCTGGTCTTCCTTTCCTTATTGGGTTCTCAACGGGCCTAACTTAAGGCTCAACATGCTTAGCTACTCCATAGGCTTAATAAAATAAAACTACAACTTCATAATTAGACCCAAATGGCGTACTTTAGGCTCCCTTCTCTTCCAAATTCACTTCAAACAATATTATGGCTGTAGGTACCCCTTTAAGCTCTAAATGACACTTGTAGAAGGCCTGTTCTTGTAGCTTCATTGTTGTTTGTTCTTAAATGAATGAGTTCCTGGCTGCTTCATATTTATTGGATTGTGACCTTATAACCAAACCACTTTAAAGAATTAGTGGGTTTTCCTTTAAGGCCCTTGTGCTCTCTTTAACCCCCTATAGATCTGTATCAACTCTCATCCTTAAGGCATGAACTGGTCAAGTATTCTGGTCATGAGAACATGTTACTCCAAGGATAGGGGTGGACCTATTCCAAAAAGCAACAATAAACAATCAAATGCCTACTCTGGAATCATCAATCTTAGTTCAACTCTGATCAACTCTGACATGAACCACTCATGGTAGCTACGAGTACCACTCATAGACTTCTTGGATTCTACTAGCTCCGATGATGGTCCTCTCTATTTGTAAATTGCTTATAAATGATAAAATTGACTAATAACTGGGGGAACTGTTGCAAAATGCTTGTTTTAGCAAAATTTCCTTAACTATATATACAACACATAGCCCTATGTGCCACATATAGACTATGTATGGCACACATAGTGCTATATGTTCAACGCATAGTTAGACCCCTTTTTGAAAATGCTATTTTTTTCTTTAAAACATATGCAATCCTAAGGCTAGCACAAGTTTAGCTCTAAATCTAAGCCAAACACTAGCCTAAACATATAAAAAATGCATCCAAACTTAACTTTCAAAAAATCAAACCAAAACATGAGAAATAACCTTCTTAGGAGGAGCTTGGGAGCTATGTGAGTCAATGGTAAATGTTTCAATGATTGCTTCATTGTAGAAAGCTTCGTAGTAAGGATCACGAGTGGTATGCTTAGTTAAAGCATAGATTTAGAATGATTCTGAGTCTCGGGGTATAGGTTGCATCCTAATTCTTATCATTTTTAAAGAAGTGATGGATTTTTTGGTGTTGAAGTTGAGAGAAAATCAATTTTGGTTGTGGAGGCAAAGTGACTTTTGAAATGGAGGCTTGGAGGCATATGGATTTTGCTAACGTTTAATAACCTCTAGGGTGCTTTGCTAATGTGCATCGGGTATCCATGAAGATGCATTCATGGAATTAGGCTTCTTATAAAATTTCAGAATATTTGGCAATCATTTTTCCCATTGAGTCCAGTTTTCACAACCCGTAACATCTAAAAAATCCAGAAAATGAATCAGAAAGCATAAGAATAAAACTAAAAAATGTAGGTAATTTCTTTATACCATTTAAATTCTAATTTCATTGGCAAATTTCTTTTCTATCTCTAACATAGATAAGAAATTAATCTAGTAAACAATAAATTTCAATTAAGCCTTTGACTAATGGTCAAGTTATTGACCAAATAGTGTCGTATTCCTGCAATGGGTCCTAAATGCAATCTTTAGAGATATTAACCACTTATTTGATAGCACACGCATAAATTTGATAGTTGATTACTTCAGAACCAATAGTTGTTGACCTTAATCCAGTAGATGATCATTCAGGTTTTACAATTGACCATTTAATCTGGCAGCGATTATGAGATCAAGTATTTGACTCTTAAACCTTGGTAGTAGGTATCTGAACTTAAGTTTAATATGATTTTTAAGCCACACAGCAAAGCCATTGGTCCTATAGTTAACCGAATCAACATTGATAATCTTACCAAGTAACAGGCTTCCAATGGTATTATTAGGTTGTAAGCCTCAATATGAGTACTACATGATCAACATTGATCATCTCGTCTGAGCATCAGGCTCCCAATCATAAAATTGGGTTGCAAACCTCAGCATGAGAACTACCTGATCAACATTGATAAACTTAGGTTGTAAGCCTCAATATGAGAATTACCTTATCAGTATTGATCATCTTGCTCAAGCACCGGGCTCTCAGTGGTAGAATTGGGTTGCAACCTTAGCATGAGCATCATCTAATCAACATTGATTGTCTCGCCTAAGCATTCTCACCCGAGCATAGAGCTCCTAATAAGAATTCCTTAGTGGAATTGTAAGCCTTGGTATGAACATCATGACAATGATTTCCATAGTGGATTGCTTTTATATCCCTAGTGGATTCTGATCTTCCCCTATGGAGTTGCAAGCCTTAGTATAAGCATTGAGCTTTGATATGAGCAGTGGTCAGAAATTTCCCTTCCTTTAGGTGAAAAGTCATATGGTGGTTAGGTCTCATTTTGATGACTTTTACTTGTTCTGCTTTAAAGTGATCCTAATTAGGGGGTAAACTGTTGACCCTAACTTTTCACCCACACACTATAACTTTGGGTTTTCTTCCATTTGATTTGGTACACATCCCCAATGTTGACCCTAATTTACACACATGCCTTTGAGCATCCCCTAAGTGTTCTAGACATATAAAGCATGTTACATTTTGCTTATGGAGGGTGGAGCACATAACATTCATTTCATGATATGCATAATACATAGTGCTACATGCTCTCATGTATTGTAAATATATGCATGGTAGGTGGCCTTTTCTTGAGCAAATCTAATATGTTCCATATGTTACCAAGCATTTATGCCCCAGAAGTTAATTAATCCTCAATATAAGACTAATTAATCCTACCTAAATCCCTAATCATGTTTAGAATCAAAATCTTAGAACCTAATTATATTTTGGTGAGTTGAATGCCTATTCTCTTCTCCTTTTCTTCTTGATCTCATTATGGTTTTATGATTTTTTTGGATATATTCTTGATGGTTGGCTTCAATCATGCATGTTATGATAACTACCAATGCTTATTCATGGTTTAAATGATCTATAGTTACTAAAAATCTATGGAGATTTGAGTTTTGATTTGGGTTTTTACTTAAAAAACACATTTTTCTTTGATTCTGCCTTGTTACATGCTACGTACAACATGCTATGTGTGCCATACATAGCCTATATATGGCACATATAGCTTCCTGATTTACCAGAAACTATTGTTTATTCTTCATTTTTTTACTTGATTTCTCTTCATCCTTGAAATTCTCAGTAGCATTAGTGGCTTCACAGTAGCCTTAATGATCTGAGTTCATCATATATTGATTGTACATCATTGATTTTGGCTTTAAAATTACATTTCTCAAGTTAAGTGCTTATCTAATTTCTTAAATTGATGTTTGATGATATGATTGGCTTTGATTGGTTGAGTTTGCTATCTCCAATTACCATTTATGATGTTAGCAAGTCCCAACTTATTATGGCATGATCAATTGCTTATGACTTGCCATTAAACATTTAATTCTCAATTAATGTCATTTTACTTATGTTTAATGTTGTCACTTAACATGATTAGCTTGATTGGATGTTGATTTATTTCTAAGTGATGGCTCATATGATCTTAGAATCTTTTGATTATGGTATTGATCAATTTTACTTAAAATTGATTGCTTTTACTTGATTTTCATGATCTGGCTCGTGTTTATTCCCATTTTCATGATTGTTGCCATTACATTCATCGAACTTTGGCTCTTGATTCATGCTTTTACATGGCATTGAATTACTTGATCTAGTCCTAAATTTCATTTGCTACTAATGATTTTGCTTGTGTTTTGCATTATCACTCATGCATTTTTGGCTCATACTACCCGAGGTTGACTTTTTCCCAAGTAGTCGAGACGTTGCTTAATGTCTTGGACTTATGTATCATCAAAGATATTTTATAATTTAATAGGCTTTTATTTTATTCCTTGCAATGTATGATTTAGCTTTATTTCATCATATGTCCCCTATCTTCCTTGATCCCTATCTTTGGACCATTATCATTAATTTTTCATTCATGTTGCTATGATCATTTTATCATTGTTATATGATACATGTTATGCCATGTCATGCTTATGCCATGTCATCTCACATGTCATACTTATGCCATGGAGATTTTACGTCAATACAATAAGAATTTGAAATTCAATCATGGCATCAATTGGAAGCATTTCAGATGGAGGTTCAAAGTTACAATTGACAAATCCCATGGTTTGAGTAGAATGAAGTCAAGGTTACTCTTAACAGAAATCCTATCATGGGTCAAAGTCATCAAAGAGCTAAAATCAAAGAGTTCTACTTTAACTAGGATTCTTAATTGATTAAGGATTCTTATCCTTATTCAACAAGAATTCTTATCCAATGATACGGATCTACATGGAGGTTAAGAGAGCAAAAGGAGCTTAAAAGAAGAACCACCAACTCTTTTAAGTGCTCCAATTACAAGGTCATGTGTCAAGAAATATAAAATAACTATGAAATCATTTATTCAAGAACAAATCACAATGGAGCTGCAAGAATAAGCCTTCTACAAGTGTTATTTAGAGCTTAAAGGTGTGCCTAAGGCCATAACATTGCTTAAGGTGAGTTTAGAAGAGAATGAAGCCTAAAGTATGCATTTGGGTCTAATTATGAAGCCATAGTCTTAGAGTTAAGCATTCTAGGCCATAAGTTAGGCCTGTTGAGAATCTAATAAGGAAAGAAAGATAGGCCAATTCTTAGCCTAATTAGCTTGCATGAATTTCCATGTAATATTAGCTTTATTTTATTTATTTATCTTCTAAGTTAAAGTAAGAATAAGATAGCCAAAGTCCTCCTTGGATTATACTTCCAAATCCTTGAAGGGCTAGGAATAAAAATTACTATATATAAGAGCTATTGTAAGCCTTTAAAGGCACCTTCAATTTTATTCAATAAATGACCTTTTTGGTTTTATGCTTTATGCATGTTATGTTTTTAGTTAAGAAGTGAGGATTTGCTTTCTTCTAAATGCATTAGGAAATTAGGGTTAACTTATCAATTTATTTATGGCATTTTCTCTATTTTCATAGCCTTATTATTTACATTTCCATTCTTTATAGTTTGAGGGTTTAATAGGACAAGGTCTATTCTTTCATTGAAGCTATATCTTAGTGTGTGTGAGGGTTTTGTGGCATATTTGCCATTGAGTTATGCATCATCATCTCACATGTCATGTCTATGCCATGTCATCTCATATGTCATGCTTATGCCATACCATCTCATATGTCATGCTTATGCCATGCCGTCTGACCTGTTATGCTTATGCCATGCCATCTGATGTTATACTTATGCCATGCAATAAGATATTTCATGCTCATGAATCCTCACCTTGCTAAAGGAAGTAACTTGATTAAAATGGTAAAATCAAACTTGAAACTCTAAGTACATAGATCTTCACCACCCAAACCCATCTTTGAAGGGTTTGACTTAGCACTCATGCTAATAGGTCAGTTGAACCAAATCAAGAACCATCCAATGGTGACTCCATCTTGCAATTCTTTTAAGTCTATCTCATTCTTCGAGATGGCCCCTCAAGAAGACTATATTTTTACTATAAGTGGGTCATGGTGAAAGCCTTGCCCATAGCTTTGCAACATGAACTTCATGCCTGGCAGAGGTTTAGGTTGGTACTAGCAAGGTCCGATACAGTTCAACATCACTACAACCATGTAGGAGGAGAGATACAAATCAGATTTGATCCCTACACTTTGGACAAGTCGAAAGAATGCAAGATGGTTACCTTTATCCAGGGGGAGACGTAGCATGGCCATACTTCTAAGTTGCCTAACTAGGATGACTTCTTCAAATAGTAGTTTGCCATCTTTGGTGATGTATGTGATTTATCAACTTTGACAACATCTATGAAGGTCATTGCCACTTCTTCCTCTATCAGCCTTGATGATACCTTTCAGATCTTTAGTGATGTTGCTAATCTTACCATTGGTCACCTTGAGTTAGAATATACTATAGTTGCCAAACTAGAGTTTAAGCTTGAAAGTTTGGATATGGGTGATTTGCTTCTTCAAAAGGTCTATGAGGACATTGCCACATATATAGATAATACTTTTGATGATATTATGTATTGATGATGATGTAATCCCTTCAAAGTTTAATACAATGAAAAATAGCTTTGCTTATGTTATGTGTATTCTAATAACATTGTGTTGGTTTATGAAAATGTGTTTGGTAGTGAAAGATATAATTTAAAACTTTTAGACATGATTTCATCGAATCTAGTAATTCCATTCCTAAAATTCCCTTATGAAACTCATTCATCAATAGGCATTCTACTTTGGCCAGAGATTTATGAATAAATAATTTTATATGAATTAATGAGATAAAACCCCTACATTTAATCTAGGGTGGTGAATCCTTTATTAATAAACAAATACCTTCAACTACTTCACATTATATCCAACCTCTAAGTTATGCATGCCTCCTATGGAGGAATAAAACATAGGAGTCAAAACATAGTGATCGATAATTAGGATCACCTTATTATCTTAAGTCTTAAGGATACTTGCATTTATTGACATGAGTGAATATACTTCATATACATAGATTAATTATCCATATGAAATTTCACTGGCAAGGTCTCCAATGAGTCAGTCCCAAATTGCTCATCCACATGTTCACTTTAGGTAACTCTTGTCACGATGAATGATAATCATCCCAAAAGGAAGTATAACTTGTGCTAATCTTAACCGCATTAATAATATCCATTCTTATTAAAACATTGATCAGGGATAATTTAGATATTGAACATTTGTATATAATAAGAATCTCATTTCATAAACTCTTTATGAACTTCTTTATACTGTTCCAATAGCTTGGAATTCATTATTTAGTTAATAACCTTTCAAGTACACTAAATAATGTATAATGCCTTTTATTGATAAATTGTTCCATACAACAAAACATGATGCTCTAGAGCATACACTAACAAACTCCCACTTGAACTAGAGCTAATCATACATAAACTTTAATCCCATGGCAAGTACATGTCTATCATGCTTACTCTATGTCAATGCCTTAATGAGAGGGTCCCCCACATTTTGCTCCATGGGAACTCTATTAACCTCTACTTCTCCTCTACCAATGAACTCCTTAATCAAATGGTATCTCATGAGTACATGTTTACTCTTTTGGTGAGACCTAGGCTCCTTTGCTTAGGCTATTGCTCCATTATTACCACATAATAGAGGAATAGCTTCTGCACTATAGGTAACCATACCAAGTTCATTTATGAACTTCCTTATCCACACGGTCTCCTTTACTGTGTCCGATGCAGCTATGTACTCTGCCTTTGTTGTAGAATCTATTATGGTCTCTTGTTTATAACTATTCCAAATAATTGCACCACCATTCATCACAAAGATGTAACCTGATTGAGATTTGTAATCATCTTTATCAGATTGGAAACTGGCATCTGCATACCTAGTTAATTGCCAATCCCCTTCTTGATATACTAAGAACATATCCTTAGTTCTTCTCAAGTACTTTAGGATATTCTTGACAGCCAACCAGTGTTCCTCTCCATAACTAGATTGAAACCTACTTGTGACACTTAAAGAGAATGCCACATCTAGTCTAGTACATAACATATCATACATTATGGATCCAATTGCTGATACATATGGAATCCTAGTCATGTGATCTTTCTCATCTTGTGTCTTAGGATACCATGCTTTAGAAGGATGTTTCCAATGAACCATGGGAATATAATGATGCAAAACCCACTAGCAAGTATGCCACAAACCCTCATGTATACTAAGATATAGCTCCAATGGAAGAATAAACCTCCACCCTATTGAACCCCCAAACTATAGTAGTATGGAAACGTAAATAATAAGGCTATGAAATAAGAGAAAATGCCATAATCAAGTTGATAAGTTCACCCTAATTCCTAATGTAATTAGAAGAAAGCAAATCCTCACTTCCTAATTAAAAACACAACATGCACAAAGCATAAAACGAAAAAGGTCATTTATACTCTAACTTAAAAGATAAATAAATAAATAACAAATAATGCTATAATTAAATGGAAATTTGTATAAGCTCATTAGGCTACTAATTGGCCTAGCTTCCTTTCCTTATTGGGTCCTTAATAGGCCTAACTTATGGCCCAGCATGCCTAACTACTCCATAGGTTTATGAAATAAGGCTATGGCTTCATAATCAGACTCAAATGGCATCCTTTAGGCTCCATTCTCTTCTAAATTCGTCCCAAGAAATATTATGGCCTTAGGCACCTCTTTAAGCTCCAAATAGCACTTGTAGAAAGCCTATTCTTGCAGCTCCATTGTTATTTGTTCTTGAATAAATATGTTCATAGCTGCTTTAAATTTATTGGCTTGTGACCTTGTGACTGGA
>CANYBF010766993.1:0-11264 GCA_948192965.1 Dalechampia spathulata
CTATCTTCTAAAAGTAATTCCTAGATTATGTAAAGTATTTGTGAAAATTAAGTGAAACAAAGATAAAATGAATGATAAAACTCAAATATGCAAATTCATGAATGAAATGTAAACAAGATACAAACATATGCAAAACACCATATAATATGTCGTTGAGCTTACTAAAAATGCATGAAAACATGATGAAAGTGGTTACTTAAGCATGAAGAAAGACATTGATAATGCAAATTATCAAACCACCCCAAACTTAAGCTTTTACTTGTCCTCAAGCAAAGAAAAACAAAAATCCATAGGTCAAATGAATCATGAGTTGTAAAAATTCAAATAGAAATGAATTGAATATAATTCATGTAATGTTAAGAACCTCCACTAGTTGAATATGAAATTTGAACCTTAATCAGTCTATCACCTTGTTATGATTAATGTAGTATCCTAATTCGACATATATGTGTGCATGTAAAGATCAACATACTTCTAAGTAACCGAGTAAGAATGAAAAGGTAACTCAAAGAAAAAGTAGTGTTGCTTATAGAACAAAACAAATGGATCAATTATTTTAAAGCTTTTTTTTATTTCTAAACTTGTTTATTTACAATTTTTCTAGACCGGATTACCAAGTCGCTAGTCTTTAGCTCGAAAGCCAACATTATCAGTGCTAGCTCCCAGTTAATTAACTTACAACTGAAGTACCTGAGTTCCTTGCTCGTGTTTTTGAGCTTTTTGACAAGAAACAATCATGGTGTGCACAAATGTCCCTATCTAATGGGCATCAGAAACATCAGAGTAGAAGTGAACGTGATACTCATGCTCATTGATGTTTTCGACCTAGAGAACCATATAGGGACATGTTGTTCCCTATCTAATGGTCAATAAGTAGTGGAGTAGGTCTAGAGTTAAGAGTGACTTACTTTGAATTTGTTACAGTTGATCCATTGATTGAATCACAAGCAATTAAACTTCTTCGTAAAGAAGTATCCATTTCATTAATGCTCAATTGAACTTAAAAGCATGGCTTAAAGATATAACATACATGTGATTAGGATATAACAAGACTGATAATAGGAATCTAGGAGATTAAAGGTTTCAAATGACTTATTCAATAAAAGAAAGTATCAATGATCATTACATGTACCTACTAATCATTCCATTTGAAAAGAAGCAACCTATAATTCACTAGCCCCAAGACTAATGTGTTTCAATCTTGAAGATAAAATTGATAAATTTTTGTGAAAAATGTTAAGCATATCAGACACATATCAGACATACTAGTAAGTTTTAACAAACAAAAATGCAATAATGAAATGATATGAGCAAAGCAGTTGGATAGATGCCACCCCAAACTTTTAGGATTGGCATTGTCCTCAATGACAGAAAGTATGAACATGAATGACAGAATAATGCAGTATGAAAAACTGGCAAGTAAAATGAAAATAAAAGAGTACAAAAATATGTTACATCATGTCTCTGGTGGAGGGGGTAGTGGTTGGTACCCCTGATGCTGGAAGTAACCAAGGCAGATATCGTCAAAACGATCCATACGATTGTGAATTGCCTAAATTCTCTGGGCATTGGACTGTGTAAGTTTATGCAGATCAATCAGGGTCTGTGTATTTGAATTAACTGTCATGGTGAGGTGATTGAGCTGAGACATAATATCATGAAGGGTGGGTTCAGAAGGCTCATGATGTTCAGAGTGGGTTTCTTAGCGAATTGAGGCGGAAGAAGGAACAATAGGAAGAGATGAAGAAGCTGGTATACTGTCACTACCTATATCATATTGTATCAAATTCCCCTGAGCAAATAAATATTTCCCATTCTCTTTTTGCCACTTAATCAAACGCTTATTGGTCAAGGAAATTAGATCAAGCAAAGTACAACCAGGTGTAACAGTATACTTAATTTTCTTAGTCCTAAGGACTCCAAAGTGTCTGCCAAGAATAGAAACTAATCCTCCACAACATATTGGCGTGTTTTTTTTACTCTCTCCCAAACGTATGAAATCTTTGACCATCCACAATGTTGCATCAAACTTAATTCCATTAGTCATGCAATAAACAAGGAAGAGTTCAGCAACAGTTAATTTTAAACCTTCCTTCCTAGGTAACACCACATTAGAAAACAAGGTAAGCATATATCTAACAATGGGGGACCCGATTTGGCTTACCCTGGAGCTGCTACAATCATACATAGGGTGTCCCTGAGTAGCAAGAGATGTAAAAAGTGATACATTATGGAAATCATTCGAAAAGTCATTGATTCTATTATTAGGCATTCTGAAAATTTCCCTAAGTTCATCTAAGGTGGATTTGAAGGTCTTCCCTCCCAAACTGAATTTAACAATGCCATAGTTATCTAGAAGGGGATTCAATTGACCTCGGATTAAACTTAGAAACTCTAATGTAAGCTCAATAAGAGAGTCTTCCTTAAGTGTAATGAACTCCAACCAACCTAATTGACTAATGAAGTTGTAAACTCGTGTCTTACATTCTAGGTGTTCTAAAGCAACATCATCAATAAATTTGGTGGCAATAAGCTCACGAGAGTAGAGATTAGCATACCATTCTTCTTAAATTGGGTGGGTAATTTCAAATGGTGGGGATAGTGTGGTGGAGGATGATTCTCCCATTTTTCGCTTGCTCATAGTGAAAATAAAGGAATGTGTTAAGCAAAAAGCACAACGAACAAGTGAGAAACGAAAACCCACCTTGATGAACACAAGAATTCCAACACCAAATCTAGAACCCACTCGCTTGAACTCCAATCAAATAGAAAACCCAAAAGAAATTAGGCTAGATTATGCAAATGAATCAGAGAAAAAAAAAAGAATGAATGAGTGGGAAAAGAAAAAGAAATAGAAAAATTAATTAAAGAGAGAGTTGCAGCAAAATAAAAGAAATTGGTGGGGGAGGATGTTGAAGAGGAAAATCGGTTAGGTTGGGTTAAAAGAAAAAGGTGATTAAGATGGGATTTAGCTAGTGAGAGAAAGGGATTTGAGGTGGGTTCTTGTTTTAGGTCAGGAAGAGGGTGAGTTTAAGTGTAATTGAAGATGGAGGATCGGTTTTTAAGAAGGAGAGAGGCTGCTACACGACTTATGTAAAAGGGTACACAACTAGTGTAAGGTACAGTGGAGGTTTGTTAAAGAGGCTGCGAGGGTTACACGACTTGTAGGAAGAAGAGCACGAGTCGTGGAAGGCTCGGTGGAAGAAAAGAGGGATCTAATAACGGCAGCCGAAGGATACACGACTCGTGGAGTCTGCCACACGACTCGTGGAAGGACCGGTGTTTGTGTGGTTTGAAAGAGGGGTGAGATTTAAAGAGGTTGCGAAGGTTACACAACTCGTGGAAATAGATACACGACTCGTGTAAAGGGCGGTGAAGTCTGGAAAAGTGATTTTTGTGTTTTACAAGGGTGACACAACCCGTGTAGGTAAGAACTCGACTCGTGGAAAAATTGGTGAGGTTTGGGAAATGGAATTTGAGAAGAGTTCTGATGACCGGAGGAAACGTGAGTTGTGTTAAATGCTACACGACTCGTGTTTCAAGTGTTAAGACATGCAAAATGAATAATTTAAATCACCTAAGTACCTAAATGAGATGCTGGAAAGTAAAGTTCAAACTTAAATGATAATTTAAGCTAAAATAATTGAACAATGACTAAGATTTATGCCAACTTCAAAACATTAAATAGATATGAAGTAATATGAAATGGTATGGATGAAGTTAAAATGAATATGAAAAATGGTGAATACAAATACATGACATGTTTTCTAAGGTGCAAGTTCCAATGCAAGAAAGCACATGGCACATTAAAATGCATATGAAATTAAATGATCTAAAGTGCAAGTAAAATATTCTAAATACAAGATGAATTAAAGATGTAAATGAAGTTAATTCTATACATTCCTAAATATCAAAATAGAAAAATATGGCTACAAACTTAAATTATTTATATGTAGTATCAATGAACCATGTAGACTTAACTAAAAACTTAATGCATGTTAAAGTAAGGAAACACGATATTATGAATATTTCTAGCACAAACTAAATCAAGTATTCATGCTATATAAATAAAGAATGGAAAAATTACTAAAAACCTAATCAGACAATATAACACATGCATGCAAACACTAAAATGACACAGGAATACACATGAATGAGAAAAAAAATGAAAAATGTAAGAAAATTGTAAAACACAGAACATCTAAATCAGTTGCGGTTGTAAACGACCCCAAACTTAGCCTGTTACTCGATTGCGGAAAAGAAACATAATGTTACTGCTCGATGTTCAACCCCCTGGATATATGCCTTAAGTCGATGTCCGTTGACTTTGAAATGGCCACCTTCACTATTCTGAAGTTCAAATACACCGAAAGGTAGAACTTTTGTCACTGTAAATGGTCTGGGCGAGCGGCTTCTCAACTTCCCTGGAAACAACTTCAACCTCAAATTGAATAATAGAACGCTCTGCCCCTCTGTAAAATTTTTCATCACAATGTGCCGATCATGCCAGGCTTTTATTTTCTCCTTGTAAAGCTTGACATTCTCATAAGCAGTGAGGCAGAGTTCATCCAGTTCATTTAATTGAAGTTTTCTTTTGTTTCCGGCTTTATCAATATCCATATTCAGTTCTATGATCGCCTAGTAAGCTCGATGCTCCAACTCAAATGGCAAATGACATGCCTTTCCATACAGCAGTCAAAACGGAGTTGTGGTAATAGGAGTTTTGTAAGCTGTCCGATATGCCCATAGAGCATCGTCCAACTTCATACTCCAATCTTTTCGAGAGCTATTTACCGTTTTCTCCAAAATGTGTTTCAACTCTCGGTTAGAGATTTCTACCTGGCCACTCGTCTGAGGATGATATGAAGTGGCCACTTTATGCACAACACCATACTTTATAAGTAATTTCTCCAATGGCTTATTATAGAAATGGGTTCCCCCATCACTAATTAGAGCCCGAGGAGTACTAAAATGACTGAAAATGGATTTCTTCAAGAATCTAACAACCACCATTGCATCATTGGTTGAACTTGCCACCCCTTCAACCCATTTGGAGATGTAGTCCACACATACCAAAATATACTGATTGTTCCTCGAAGACGGAAATGGGCCCATGAAGTCTATACCCCAAACATCAAAGAGCTCGACTTCTAAGATCCCTTTCAAAGGCATTTCATTCCTTCATCCCAGGCCTCCACTTCACTGACACTTATCACAAGACTTTGCAAAGTAATGAGCATCCCTGAAAAGAGTGGGCCAATAAAACCCACTTTAAAGCACCTTAGCAGCTATTTTTTGTCCTCCCATGTGCCCGCCATATGGAGAAGAATGGCAAGACATCAAAATGCTGTTGAACTCTTCATCTGGCACACACCGACAGATCAATCCATCTGCATATTCCTTGAATAAAAATGACTCATCCCAGCAATAACTTTTTACAACATGCAGGAACCGTTTTCTCTGTTGCTAACTACATTCTGGTGGAAGAACGTTGCAAACCAGATAATTCACAATGTCTGCAAACCATGCCACTGAATCATCCACAATGCATAAATTTTCATCCAAGAAATCTTCTCTAATTGGTGGCACTGCATCATCGAAGCTATCCTCCCCTATTCTGATTTGGGAAAGATGGTCCGCCACTTTGTTCTCTGTCCCTCTTCTGTCCCTGATCTCAACGTTAAACTCCTGCAAGAGGAGTACCCATCTAATCAACCTTGGTTTGGCATCCTTCTTGTTGATGATGTATCTGACTGCCGAGTGATCTGTATAAACTATTGCCTTTGAACCCATTAGATAAGATCTAAACTTGTCCAAAGCAAACACAATTAATAGGAATTCCTTCTCTGTAGTAGTGTAGTTCACCTGTGCATCATCTAGAGTCCTACAGGCATAGTATATAACCCAAAACTCCTTCTCCCTTTTATGACTCAGAATGGCTCCCAGAGCATAGTCACTGGCATCAGACATCACTTCAAACGGAAGGTTCCAATCCTGGGGTTGAACTATCGGAGCAGAAACTAAAGCTATTTTTAATCTGTTAAATGCACTCAAACATTCGTCAGTAAAAATAAAGGGAACATCTTGGGACAAGAGGTGAGTGAGAGGCCTTGCTACTTTTGAAAAATCCCTAATGAACCGCCTGTAAAAACCCGCATGCCCTAAAAACTCCTAATGTCCTTAATAGACGTGGGCGGTGACAGCCTCTCAATCACAGTTATTTTAGCCTTATTAACCTCTATTCCTTGAGCGAAAACTCAGTGTCCCAAGATAATTCCTTCCTAGACCATAAAATGACACTTCTCCCAATTTAAAACAAGATTAGACTCTTCACAATGCTTAAGCACTTTTCTCAAGTTATTCAAACATTTATCAAAAATGGCACCATACACAGTGAAATCATCCATAAACACTTCCATGATATGTTGAATGTAATCAGAAAAGATGGACATCATGCAACATTGAAATGTAGCTGGTGCATTGCACAAACCAAATGGCATGCGCCGATAGGCAAACATTCCATAAGAACATGTAAATGTGTTCTTTTCCTGGTCATTGGGGTGAATTGGGATTTGGAAAAATCTCGAGTATCCATCTAAGCAATACATGTAAGGATGTTTAGCTAACCTCTCTAGCATTTGATCGATAAAGGGCAATGGAAAATGATCTTTCCTAGTAGCTTTGTTTAACTTCCTATAATCTATGCACATCCGCCAACCCATGACGGTTCTAGTTGGAATCAACTCATCGTTGTCATTTTTGATAACAGTCACCCCTCCCTTTTTAGGAACTATGTGAACAGGACTAACCCACTCACTATCTAAAATCAAATAAATGACACCAGCATCAAGTAACTTTGCAATCTCTTTCCTAACTACTTCCTTCATATTAGGATTTAAATGTCTTTGGCATTCAATGGTAGGTTTACATTCATCTTTAAGAATAATGCGATGCATGCACAATGATGGATGTATGCCTTTCAAATCATGTACAGAATAACCTATGGCTTTTCTAAATTGTCTAAGTACACTCAACAACCTAGATTCCTTTTCAGAGTCTAACCCAGCATCAATAATTACAGGAAAAGTAGATTTAGATCCAAGAAATGCATACCTCAAATTGTTTGGAAGCTCTTTTAGTTCCACTTCTGGAGCGCCTATCTCTTTCTCGTCACAGCTCTGTAATGCTTCTATTTTCACTGGTTTCCTCAAATTAAATTTTGGTGTCGAGTTCAGCATGTCCAAACATGCTACCACTTCTTCTGACATATCATCTTCTTTTATCTCTCCAAGTAAACAGACCTCCAAAGGATCATCATGGTAGCCCAAATTTTCCATCATAGCCTCATTTACCAGTTGATCCACCACATCAATACAGAGGAATATTCCTTCCTCTTTCGCTGGCTTTTACATCAAGTCTGACAGTTTGAAGGAAACCTCCTCTTCACCTACTGTCAATGAAAGAGCTCCATTCTTCACATCTATGACTGCTCCAGCTGTTGCCAAAAATGGCTTGCCCAAAATGATTGGTATCTTTGCATCCTCCTCCATGTCGAGTATCACAAAATCAACTGGGATTGCAAATGTCCCAACCATTACCGGTACATTCTCCAAAATCCTCAAAGGGTATTTTACTGACCGGTCCGCTAGCTGTAAAGTCATCCTTGTCGGAACCATATCAGCCACCTTTAGTTTCCTCGAGATCGTGTAAGGCATCACACTAACACTTGCCCCTAAATCACAGAGCGCCTTCTTGATAGCAACCTCCCCTATTTGACACGGGATAGAGAGGCTTACCGGGTCTTTTAACTTTGGAGGAAGTGCTTTGTTCAAGATAACAACACTGCACTCTTCTGTAAGGATCACCGTCTCTTCTTCTGTAATCTCCCTCTTCTTACTGATAATCTCTTTCAGGAACTTTGCATAAGCTGGCATCCCCTCAATACTTCTGTCAATGGGAGATTGATTTGGACTTTCCGGATAACTTTCAGAAATTTGGCATACTGCTTTTCCAGATTTGCTTTTGCATGTCTCTGTGGAAACGACATAGGCGGCACATACGATTTATTCAAAGGCCTTGGAGCATCATCCTTTCCTTTACCCTTGTCTGGTAGTGTTTGAGTTTCAGCTTCACCCCTGATAACCTCTCTCTATTCACCAATGACTGGTCTACTCTCTTCCCGAACCTTCACATCCACTAACCCATCAAAACTCCCTCCAGCTGTATCCTGCTCAACTTGAACATTGAGAGCATTATAGTGCTCCCTTGGATTCCCTGGCTATGCTGGCAGCTTCCCTAAGGCTTTGGAGGAGCTAGCTTACTGGGCAATCTGATTTTCCAGCATTTTATTGTGAGTGGCTAGCTGCTCCACCGTAGAGGTTAGGCTTTTGATGTTGTCATCCTGTGCTTTCTGATTCTGCAAGATTGTCTCCATCATTGCCTCCAGATTAGATATTTGTGGTTGCTGTGGTTACGGATTGTTCCTCAGTTGGTAGATAGGTGATTGCCTCATCTGTGGAGGCATATAAGGTTGTTGCTGCCTTGACTGTTGCTGCTAATTCTGAGATCCCTGATCTCTCCAAGAGAAATTTGGATGATTCCTTCATCCTGGATTATAAGAATTGGAGAATAGGTTCCCCTGCTCGTTCTGAATACCTTGCCTCTGATGCTGCTGGCTAACAAAATTAACCTGCTCTGTTTCTTGCCCCTAACTTGTGAAAGAACAGTCCCTTGCATGAAACACTCCACAAGCTTCATAATTGATCGGGCTTGGCATCTGACTCGAACTAACACTGTTCACCACCAATTTATCCAGCTTACTAATAAGAGCATCAAATTTGGCATTCAGCATAGTGATTACCTCAACATTATGAACTCCTGCTCCTTTTCTGGACCCTGCTGTCTCATTGTTCGACTGGTAAGAATTTGCAGACATCTCCTCTATCAATGCTTTAGAGTCTGCCAAAGTATGCCCCATAAAAGATCCTCCAACTGCTGCATCTACAATGCTCTTCATATTTGGATAAAGACCATTGTAGAAAATCTGGATCAGCATCCATTCTGGCACTGCATGATGTGGACACTACCATTGTAAGTCTTTAAATCTCTCATTAGCTTTGTAAAGTGACTCACTCTCCTGCTGAGAGAATATCAAGATCTCATTCTGCAGCTTAGTCGTCTTAGCTGGTGGGAAATACTTAGTCAGAAAAGCTTGTGCTAGCTGAGTCCAGTTCGTGAAAGTGTTAGGTGGCTTTGAATGTAGCCACGACTTTACCTTGTCCTTAAGTGAAAAAGGAAAAAGCCTGAGTCTGATCGCTTCTTCTGACACTCCATTAATCTTGAAAGTGTCACAGACCTCCAAAAATGTAGCTAGATGCTCGTTGGAATCCTCCAATGGAAAACCATGAAACGGAGAATTTTGCACCTTCTAAATTAGGTTATGCTTTAGATTAAAATTATTACTGTTAACCGATGGTCTAGCAATACTCGGTTGAACCCCTTTCGGATTTGGTAGAACATAATCCATCAGTGGCTTGTCGGCTTCTATTTCAAATTCTTCTTCTGTTGCATCTTTAAGTGCTTTGAGTTTTGCATGAAAAGTTCTCTTTATTTCTGGATCAATGTCTATTCATATGTTGTCCAGGTTGTCCTTCATACGAATGTAAACAGTACCTGAAAATAGAAAGAAAGAATGAAGTCAGTACCTTAAAAACTAAAATGAAAAGCTAAGTCCTAAATTAATCAACTAATCTCAAATTACTAATATTGACTAACTAACATCAGTCCCCGACAACAGCGCCAAAAACTTATTGGCATATAAATAGTATAAATTTCGCGTGCACATAATTCAACAAGCTTTAAATTTATAATCCTTAATAAAGTAATTACGCCTCCGCAAGAATATGGGTCGCAACTGCAGTATAAGGGTGTCGTTCACTGGGACTAATGGTAATCAAGTACTAGACATTAATTTCATTGATTATTTAGGCAATAACAAACATTAATCATTTTCAAATGTATTAAACTAACATTATGTTAATGGCTTAGGAATATTTTACATATAGTACAATTAATTCTAGGGATGAATGTATGAAACTAACCATATTCCCCAATTATTACATCAATTAACTCTCAAAGCAATGTTTATATGTAATAATTTTCCTTCCAGAAACTCATTACCTATTGAAGAAAGACCTATAGACTACTTTCGTGACCATTAAGTCTATTTCAATGATAAATTCAAAACCACATTCAGCTTCCCAATACTTTAACTCCTATGTTTAGGTAATTAAGATTAGGTGTTTCCATATATGATAAGTTAGTTTAATTCTTCTTCCAAAGTAATTAAAATAACTATGTAATACCCGATTAAAGAAATAGGCCTCATTTCATTAACAGAATATATTAAGAATGTAAAAAAAATCATATGGAAACATGAAGATAAACCGATGCATTAATAAGGAAAGCAATGGTCTCATAACATCCAACCCTAACTCTAAATTAGGTCATAAAGGAAAAATACTGAAATAACATAATAGATAGTACTGTAAACATCACAACCATTGTTCAATTCAAAAAATAATGAAAGGAAGAAAAGAGATAGCACTAATATAAAGAACTCGAGAAATAAACTCTTCAGCTGCTCCTAGCTTCAAACCTTCCAACTCGCCCAATCAGGATTCTAGCAAGCTTCTTCAATTCCTTGATAGCTCACCTACTGCAAATCAAGAAGGATCAACACTAGTTAGAAAGGTATTTAATCTCTATTCTTAATTTTCTCTCCTCTCTCCTCAAAACCCTAATTTTCTTCTCTATGTGTTCGACCCCCTATTCTCCTCCCTCAACCCAAGTTTAATCCTCTCAAAAACTATCCAAAAAATCCCCACCTTCCATTTTCATCCAATGGCTCTAAATAAAAGATATAAAATAAGGTCAAAATAACATACATGAGTCATGTATATGCTTACACGACTCGTGTAAGCTTTGAAAGAAATGAAAATGCAACTATGGAGGTGAAACGAGCCACACACGAGTCGTGTATGTGCTTACGCGACTCGTGTAGGCTTCGTAAGAAATGAGGAATAAAGTATTAAAGAAAATGCAAAGTGAAAGATAGATGAGCAAGTCATACACGACTCGTGTATGACTCACCACGAGTCGTGTATGACTTGTGGATAGGGAAAGTGACAAAAGGGGAAATCAGCAAAGAAGAAACCGGGACTTACATGACTCGTGTAAGTCCTTACACGAGTCGTGTAAGACTC
>CANYBF010767189.1:0-11216 GCA_948192965.1 Dalechampia spathulata
GTTTAGCATGGTTTATGATTATTGCATGCAGGGTTATTAAATGATAGGTTATCCCTTGTAGGGTATGTGATGGTTTCCCAAAGGGAAGTCATTGTATATCCTACGGGAGCATGTTACTCCTGGTGGGCTGGGTGTGACAATCTACGTGGAAAGTTTGATAAAAGGAAGTTCGTTATATCTTTGTGGGTTATGATAGCCAACAAAAAGGGTGGAGATGCTGTGATCTAATAACAATAAAATGCTTTATTTCTTGAAATGTGGTATTTGATCAAACATCATTCTGGTGGTTTCCTCAGTCAGTTCTATTACCATATTCAAAGGAGATTGAAGAAAAATTGCAAGAGAAATTTGAAGATTCAATTAAAGTGATGGAAACTCAATCAAATCAAGATGATCCTGAATCTTCTTCAATAGATAAAGATGATGATGAAATTGACGTAAGATCATAAAGAAGTCCATGGAAGACTGGAATACATGAAACTATTTTTGAAAAGAACCAAAGACAACTGGAAGGTACAGATAAAGAAATTCAACCACCTTTATGAAGAACAACAAGACAACAAAAGCCAAATCTGAGATATGTTAATGCTGCTCTAATTGAAGATTCTTAAGGTATTCAAGAACTAATTACATTTGAGGAAGCATTAAAAAAGAAAGAATGAAGGTTAGCCATGCATAAGGAGATTCAGGCGCTGAATCAGAATGAGACTTGGGAATTGGTGATAAAACTCAAGGATATGAAACCCATATCTTACAAATGGGTATACAAAGTGAAGACCAAAGTAGATGGTTCGATTAAGAGATACAAGGCTAGATTAGTAATTTGAAGATTCTCACAGTAGTATGGACTAGAATATGATGAAACACTTAATGCAGTAGCAAAGATTGCAACAGTACGTGTCTTATTGGCTCTTGTAGTAGTCAATTCATGGAATTTGTCTCAGTTGGATATGAAGAATGACTTTCTAAATGATGAACTTGATTGAGAAGTTTATATGGAGCAACCACCTGGTTTCAAGGATAAATCTTATCCAGAAGCTGTCTGTAAATTGAAAAAGGCTCTATATGGGTTAAAGCAAGCACTTAGAGCTTGGTATGGAAAGATTGATGAGTTTCTTATCTTTAGTGGATACACAGTCTCAACAGTAGATTCAAATCTGTTTATCAAAATTCGAGAAGGAAAGAAAGTAATGATTCTAGTTTATGTGGATGACTTAATCATTAGTGGAGATGATAAAGAAGAAATCAATCAGATCAAAGAAAACCTCTCAATATGTTTTCAGATGAAGGAACTTGGAGAATTAAATCATTTCTTGGGGTTGGAGGTAGAATGTACAAAAGAAGGGATATTTCTGTGTCAACAGAAGTATGCTAAAGACTTATTGCAAAAGTACAATATGCTTGATTGCAAACCCATTTCTTTGCTAGTTGAAATGAATTCAAAGATAAGTGCAGTAAAAGGAAAAGATTTAGAAGATCCAATAATGTATCGTCAGATTGTTGGCAGCTTGATCTACTTAACTTTGACAAGACCAGACATTGCTTATGCAGTTGGTATAGTAAGTAGATTTATGCAAGTACCAAAGCATATTCACCTGGAAGCATATCAAAGGAATAGTTGATTTTGGCCTACTCTACAAATATAGTGTAGATAGCAATTTGAGAGGTTATTGTGGTGCTGATTATGCTAGTGATGTTGATACTCAAAGATCCACAACTGGTATGCCTTCAACCTTAGATCTGGAGTTATAGCATGATGTAGTAAAAGGCAATAAACTATATCAGTTTCAACAACTGAAGCTTAATATCGAGCAGCAACCATGGCAGCACAAGAAAACACTTGGTTGATCCAATTACTCCAAGATTTACAGTACCCAATAGACTATGCAGTTCCTTTATGTTGTGATAGTCAATCAGCAATCAGTTTAGTGGAAAATCCTGTATTTCATGCAAGAACAAAGCATGTAGAAGTTCAATGTCACTTCATTTGGGAGAAAGCATTGAAAGGAGAAGTTGAGATGATAAAGGTGAAGTCAGAAGATCAAACAGTAGACATCTTCACCAAAGATTTCAATAGAGAAAAGTTTGAAAAGTTTCGAAAGCAACTCGGAATAATCTCCAGAGAAGAAGCTAAAAGAAGATGATTTATGTTGAGGGGAGTGTTAAAATAAAAATAAAAATAAAATCAACATAAATCATTATTAATATTTTATGTAATCATGATTAATTTTTTAGGATTAATTATGTGGCTTCACAAAGAAAAAAGAATGGACCAAATTCTTGGTGAGTGATTATGGAGGTAGGTAATTATGGAGTAGTTGGAAAGTGAGTGATTATGAAGGTAGTAACTTGAATGGACCAAATTCATTAAGGAGAAAGCAACTTCAATGGACCAATTTTATCGTATTCTACTATAAATAGGAGTGAATTTGGAAGGCATTTGATAAACTCATTCAAGAGAGTAAAGAAGAGCTAAAAAGAGCTAAAGAGAGGAAGAGAGACGGAGGAAAAGAGAGAAGTCTGAGTTATAAAATTATTCTAGCAAATATTGTGAGAGTTGTAATATTTTTTTTTTATATTTTTCAATAAAAGAATGTTTAATAGTATTTTCTATTATAAAAATTCTATCCGTCATATCCAACAAACATTACTACATTTCCTTTATATTGGCAAGGCAAAATCCTATCGACTGCTGGAGCAGGAGCTTGTATTGAAGTCTTTCGACACCTAAACGTTACTGTAGCCAGTCTCCGAGGAGGATATAGAAACAAGGTAGACAAGAGTCAAATAACGCACAGTCCGTCATACATTTGATTTTTTGCTTTTTGACATTCGTCATATTTCATCATTAGTTCTGTCAACCCTTTTCTGATGCAGAACCGCAGAAACGCTCATTATCTGTATCATAATGGAAGGAAACACAAAACGACTGAAATAGAAGAGCAATGGTCGATGCATTCATGAAGTTAGCAATTGTTTTGATTTATTGTTGAATGTATAACACAGCATCAAAGGATGGTAGATATGAACAGATTGATGAGGTGTAGTCTCAGTCTACCATCTCTTTTTACGCATTGCTCGGAGCTACATGTTCAATCGGTTGGCGGCTGTAGACTTGGTGTTGATGGTACTAAAATATGTTAATCTTGTTATTGCTGCAAAGCTTGGCTCCCTGCCAGTTACTGCAGATACGAACATGATAGGTTTATTATTATAAATTTTTATTATATGTTATTTATTTATAAATAGATTTAGTATGCCTGTTTAATAAAATAGGTGGATATATTAAAAATTTATATTCATTAAAATGTATAATTATGTGAATTGATATATGTATGACACTTCATTTTTTTTATTATTTTGATATATATTTATACACACACAAGAAGATTTAGTATTTAATTTGCGAATAAAATTCATATATATCTTAATAATGTATTATTGTTGAAACTAAAATAGAAAAATAAATAAATAAAAATGATTTTACTTCAATTTAAGTGGAAAATTTATTTCATTTGAAGGCAGAAAATGAATTTAATTATTAAGATTTACATAAACTTCATTTCAATAAATATTAGTACATTCAATAAGTATTAGTTATAAATATTATATCAATTTATATCTTCAAAGTAAATTTGATTAGCAGAAAGAATCACTTCTATAGACTTGAGGCTCCTCGGTGAGATTCACAAGAAGCCTGTGTTTCCAGTATGTCTACTGCCACCTTCAGCCCCGGATGGCCTAGATGATACATGGATCGATATCAGATGTTTGGTATATAAACAGAAGAAAGGATCCGTACTTTACGAAGCATTTGGAACCGAGTCCGAACCCAACAAAGCTGAAATAAAAGAGTTGGCACTAAGCCTGAAGTGATCAGGTCTGCCATTCTTTTGGTGTCTGAGGCAGCGAAATAACGATGATTGGTTCCTGCATTAATCCAATCTAGAACTCATTGACCATGGCAATAACCCATAACCGTATTACCAAGCAAAAGCACTTTGCACTTGTTCAATTAATCACTAAACCATGCAAGTGACACATCCAGCATTAGTTCTTGCCATGTCTGTGCACTAAACAAATGAAGCTTAAGGTAAGTGTTATTCATTAGGAGATGCAGTTCCGTCCATGCGGTGTTTATTGTAAAACATATTGCATCAATATACAGTAAAATTCAAGGAATATTATATGATAGAATGGAAAACAATCCTTAACGTTTGCTGTAGTCCATGATTGATTCATTTCTCATATTCCTTAAAAATGGTCTTAAATCCAGATATAAAAAGCTTCTTACATACTTTTAAACACTTAACAGCATGCTTATTTATGTTATGAATATTGTAGGATCAAATGCGGGCACCAGAAATCATCCAAAACGATCCACAGCTTGGCAGTTTGAGATTAATCCTGGCATCCCTACTTCTCTCACCAAATTGATGTTGCTTGGCACTGTCATGGATTCCTGCGATGATTTTGCAGATACTCCACAAAAAGGTCAAAGTATTGGTCATGTAGTTGTGCATTTTGTAATAGCTTCATCATCTCCTTGGCACTCTCTCTGTAAACCATTCCTTGCTGATCGATCATAACCAGCCTTATTGACTCGGCCACTGACTCCTTTGTAAACCATCCATCTTCGTCATCTCTTTTTATTTCTACTCCTACCTTCTTCTCTTTAACAATTCTAGCCATTAATCCTTGATCGCTATGTAAAGGCAGCGTAATCATAGGTCGTCCAGAATGGAGAGCCTCTATGACTGAACTATAACCACTGTGAGTCAACATCCCTCCAACAGATTCGTGACTTAAAATCTTTAGTTGAGGTGCCCAACTCATCCACACCAGTCCGCGTCCCTTCACTTTGTCCTCGAACCCATCTGGAAATTTGACTGAATCGTCGTTATTTCGGTTTGTTAGTCTCCAAAAGAATGGCAGACCTGATAACTCCAGGCCAAGAGCCAATACTTTCATTTCTTCTTTGTTCGGTTCTGTTTCACTTCCAAATGCTACGTAAACTACCGATCCTTTCTTCTGTTTATCTAGCCAACAACTGATCTCGATCCAGTCATCGCCATCATCTTTGCCAGCAATGCTATCCAGAGCTGAAAATGGCAGTAGACCTATCGGAAGTACAGGCTTGTTGTAAAGCTAGCCGATGAGCGTTGAAAAGTCTGCTTCGAACTCGAAACAACTTCGTATGGCTATTGCATCGCAATCCTTTAATACTGAATGTAGACGAGAAAAATCGTGACTCAAAACTTTCTTAGCCTGATGAAGTTGACATGCCACCTTGGAAGGAAATGGGATCCATTCTGGAGGGACAGTGAAGTGCTCAGCCTTTGTCCGTCGACAACCAACGTTAATCATGTCCGAAGATGGCGGTGCTACAAACGATAACGACCCTGCACAAAAAACGCTGAAGAAGGCACTGGGAATTCCTAGCGCTGCAGCTATGGTAGGTAACCAATCAGGTGAAAAGTCATAAAGAATCCAATCTGGAGTGCAAGTCTTTAAAAACTGAAGCAGTGGGTCTTGAAGAAGGTCATAGGCTTTGTCCAGATAAGGGACTTGATCGGGAGGTATGTCCCTGGTGGACTCTGCAAGATGCGGGAGGTTTTCCACTTGGGGTAAACTAAGACTCGCTAAATTTATAAGGGATGCCAAATTCAAAGGGATTTTTGGCAAACGTTGAATGTTTCTTGGTGTAGATATGAAGGAAACTTTGTGACCTTTGTGGGCTAGGATCTTAGCTAGCTTCAGAAATGGGATCATATGACCAAATGCTAGATATGGAAACAATGCTACATGAAGCTGTTTAGGTTCATCCATGGCAATTGCTTCTTCTACTTCTGTTAATTCCAAGCTTCTTATATAGACAACACAACAATGCATGAGGATCCTCTCATCATATCGCCTCTCATGTTGGATTGCGTTTCATCGATCCACTAAGCTGTTTGAACAAAAGAAATATGAATGACAATAGGTACATGCGCCTGTTTTGTTTTCAACCACAATCTCCAACTATCTCAATTAATGTAGTTTTGAAATCAAATTTCTCATTGAAGTTATGAAGGATACTTGAGCAGATATTTTTATATTTTAATGAACATCTACACACATGATCTTATTGCTGCTTAAAAAGAACATCTTTGACTGCCAAAAAATGAATCTGTCCAAATTTTAACAAACTTTCTAGTAATATTCTCCCGGAAGCTTTTTTCTCTACCGCAAAGTAATCAAAAGTTAAAAAGAATTCTTCACAAAAGATTTTCAAAGTTACAACCTATCTTTTTGATTCTTTATGTAAGAACTAAAATGTGTTATACAAGGTTTCTTGAACTTGTACCTAAATTAGAATACTTTATACAAAAAAAATTTAAAGATTAAAATATCTAAAATTATTTTTGAAATCATTTAAGATATTGTGAATGAGGTGTTAATTCATCAAAAATGATTTGTAATCATGATACTGTCAACTTGCCTAAAGCGAAGAGTGATCCTCCTGAAGCTCTCTTGAAAAATGTACAAACCTATGGTTAGATCTTAATAAAATTTTCATCTCGTAAAATCAAGAAATATGATCATATTGATCTTAAGTAAAGTGTTAAACCTGATCCTTTAAAATAAGTTTTGGGTGGTCTACTGTGTCTAAGTCGTATAATTATTATTTTTAATTAATTATCATATTTTCTAAGTAAACATATGAATATTATATGCAAAAATAAATGTTAATTCACATGATAGATATATATAAAAAGATATAAGATCAATATGTCATCCATACATCAACATGCCATAAACATACATTCACAAATAATAAATTATAAAATTATGTTAGCAACTATCCCATTGTAGAATAGTTACGCTAGTAACTCTTTCATAACAAAAAAGTTGCTAGCACAAATATTCTAATAAAGAATAATTGTTAGCTCAATTAAATAATAAACATACAATAAACAATATATCACTTAATTAAAATAGAATCAATTTATCAACCAAATCAATATTCCATGATAGATAACAATACAAATGACATTTTAAACACATATCGCAACATTAAAATATAAATAATAGAACATATTTCATCATAACCATGTCATCATCAAACAATATAACAGTTTTATCAAAATCTAAGTTGCATAAGCAACTATTTCCTTTAATAAGAAGTTGCACTAATAACTCTTTCCTCATAAAGAGTTGTGATGAGTGTGAGTTTGCATATTATTTTAGGTGTTTTATAGTGTTATTTTATTATTATTTTATTATATTTTCTTTGTAGGTTTAGTATGTTTGTTAAGTGTATGTAGTATAAAAGAAGTCTTAGGGATGAAGTGCAAAGAGTAGAAGCAAAGAAGTTGTTTCAAGCACGATAATGCTCAATGCAGTCACAAAAGACATGAGAGTTGGAAATACAAAGGAACATATTATCACGAGCATAACACAAGTGGTGTAAGTGTGATTAAGATAAAATGCCAAGTTGACATGCATTTTGAGGTAGGCTTATCAAGAGGCAAATGAAGGTTACTTGAAAATTTTCATAATTTAAATGAGCAGTTGCAGAAAGATGAAGAGCCTCCACCTACCACCTTATCCATTGAGGATAATAGAACACTAAAGCTTGAGGAAATCATAACCCCCTCTTTAGAAATTGCAAAGAATTTTCAAAGTGAGAATTAGAGAGAGAGTTTGTGTTTATCATGTCTTCTTTATTTCTTGTTGACATCTTATGATCATGCGTGGCTAAAAAATTTTAAGGGATTGCTACTTTAAACATTATTTTTGGGTAATTTTATTGTGTTTAATTTTATTTTGCTATGAATGTTTGAACTTATTATAATTTTAATTAAGAAATTGAAATCTTTTTGGTTATATTTTTCAACGAGCGTTTATGTATAATTGATTTGAGCATTCAAGTTTGGTATGTATATACAAGAGATTTACATGCTTGTTTAATTCCCTTAGGATTGCATAATAGTTCCTTTGAATTGAGTAGTTGGTTGAGAGATTCAATTAGCATTTCAAGGGAATTCAATTAACTTGACCTTGAGGGAGGCATGCTAATGTTTTTGGATATCTATTGATGACAAATAACTTAACATATAAAATTGCTCTAAATGATGGTGGGTTATTAATTCATTTGCTTATCATTGTTTCCCTTCTAAATTGCTTTAGTTGATTGTTTTGTTTTATTTAATTAGATTATGATTTTTTATTTTAAATCTAAAATTATTATTGCTTAAACAAATTGTAAATTGATTCATGATGAGTAAATAAAATCCTCATGGGATCATTAACCTTACTATAACAATCCAATGACTTATGGTTGGTTTTGGAGTAGTGTGAAAATAACTATTAAGTTTTTAGCATTTAGGTATTTTATGGTTTATTAGTATTCTTTATGTTTATTGTTTCCATTTGTAGTGTTTGATGATAAATTTATTTATTGATTGGGTGTGGATTTTTTTTTTCAAAGCTTTAATCATGTCTAAACTTTGCAAGCATTTGGCTCATTGCAATAAAGACAAGCTAAAGCTCTACAAGTCTCTATTCTTGATATTACAGTAGAATTTGGTACCTCATTTTCAATTTTCACCTAAGAAGAAGGTAAGAAATTCTAATAGGTATATCAAAAGAAATTTATCATTCCTTGTTGTTTGATTGAAAATTATTGGAACAATTAGGGCTTAAAGATACTTTGTTAGCTTTCGCTTTAAAATTATGGTAAAGCACTTTTATTCGTAATGATTATTTGGTTTGTATGAAACTTACTTGTGAGTTTTATACTACTCATGATTTTATCAATAATAAAATTAGTAGGATTAAGTTTTGTATAAGAGGTAAGCATATGGAAATAACATATGAGATACTTGAGGAAGTGTTTGATCTTCCTTAAGAAGGGATCTTTAAAAATGATAAAGATTTCAAACTTGTTGGGTTTTAACCTTAGCTTATAAGAGGTAACAATATTTTTTATTCCCACAATACACAATTTATTAATTAGTGACCATGTCATGTTATTATTGCATAAATTTATGACTTTCTGTTTTTAAAAGAGTACCTTAAGCATTGCTTCCAATGTGGCATGCCATGAATGATAAGTTATCTTATACATCTTATCATTAGGGGTGTAAACGAGTCGAATCGAGCCGAGCTTTATGTAGCTCAAGCTTGACTCGTTTATAATCGAGTCGAGCTCGAGCTGAGTTTTCTAAAATTTTTTATGTATAGCGAGCTTAAACGAGCCTAATGGAGCCGTAAATGAACCTAATAAATATAAATTTTAATATAAATTTTTTTATTTTTTTACTTAAATAAAAAATTTATTAATAAAAGTATTATATTTCATAGATATTTATAATTTTATATCGATAATTAAATTAAAAAATATTTTTATATATTTTTATGATTATAAATTTATAGATTATATATCTAAAATTAAATTTTTCCATATAAATTAACGAGTTAGCTCACGAGCTTCTTATCAAGCCAGCTCACAAGCTTAAACAAGTCGAGTATTGTCTAGCTTGAACTCGACTCATTTATTAAACGAGCTTTACTAAATGAGTTTGAACGAGCTTTTATCGAATCGAGTTCTGAATAGCTCATAAACTGCTAAGCTCGTTTACACCCCTACTTATCATATCATGAAAGCGTTTATGTAAAAGGCCACACCTGAAAGCAAGAAGGCAAACTTAAGACATATCATTTCTAGGATTACAAATTATTATGATGTGAATTTTTCTGAATTAATTGTTATTCCTTCTAATAAATTTATGTCCAAGCATTTATATGATGCAAGATTCCTTGATCCAAAAGGAAAATTTCTTAAGCCTTATGTCTTATAATTGGCATTGAGACATCATTATCATATTATGTGTGATGGAGATGATGATGAGGAGAATGATAGTCAGCAAAAAGAAAGGCATGATTTCAAGAAATAAAAAATATTTGCAATCATCTTAAGAAAAATCAAAAAATTTAAATATAAATTAACTAACTTGCTAAGGAAAAAATTGAGGTAATATATTTCTTAGGCCTTCTGTCCTAAAATTGGCATTGAGACATTGCTATCATATTATGTATGATGGAGATGATGATGAGGAGAATGATAGTGAGCAAAAAGAAAGGCATGATTTTAAGAAATAAAGAATATTTGCAATCATTTCAAGAAAAATCAAAAATTTTAAATGTAAATTAAGTAACTTTCCAAGGAAAAAACTAAGGTAATATATAAACTATCACTTTTAAAGAATGTGAAAGGGATAAGAGCTTTTCTTGAAGATGTAAGATTCTACCGATACTTTATTAAAGATTTTTCTATGATTGTAAGGCATTTGATGAGCTTAATTAGTTTTTATTAAACTTATGATAATAATATTTTTAATTAATTGATTTGTGAAAATTATTAAGGGTATTAGTTGCCTTTAATACATTATGGAATGTTTGACTTCTTTATAGTGAAAATTTATTTTGAGTATTTTCTAATACGTCCTTAAGTGATTTATTTGTAGATTTATTGCTTCTTAAAGTATATGAGCATTAAAGCTTGATCTACAAAGTAAAATGAAACTAAATTTTTAATGAAGCAACATTTTTAAATGACAATGAATCAATGAAATCTCAAGTAGGCAACACATAAATTATAGTAGTTCAACACAATAATTGCCTACATCTACTCTCCTAAGTAGCAACTTAGGGTTCTACTAAAATCTTTAAAGATTACACAAATGGATTCTTCAACCAAGAATCCCAACCCTAATATTTTGTAGGCTAACACTCAAACCTTTACAATAAAGTTTAATCTTGTAAGATAACACTCTCAACTACAATAACACCATCTAAGTAATTGCTCTCACTAATGGTTGGGTGTCGAACCGTCAAATTAATTCCTAACTCCCAGCACGATAGAAATTAAACTTTTTGTAGCAGCGGAAGTAAGGGTCGATCCCACAGAAACGGGAAACCTTTTTAATCCTTTGCTTATAAATTTAAAAGAAAAGAATTTTTGGAAAAGAATAGAAATAAATTATCACTAAATATTAAATGGAAAATCAATAATAAAAAGCTTCCCCTTAATCGAAAGCATCAAGCAACCATTTAAAATATTATGATCATGGACTCAATGATAGACCAATGGATATTTGTTTCTCACCAAGCCGATTATAGAAAGCCGAAGATAGCTTCGCACTAACCAATCCTTCCTTAGGTTTTAAGGC